>OY735230.1:7928416-7965916 GCA_963457665.1 Thysanoteuthis rhombus
GAGAAATCCTTGTTTTTAAGACGTTCTGAAAGTGATCGTCGGCTCATTTGCTTGCAACAGACGTCAAAGGATTGTGGACGTGGTGGTGAGATGCAGTAAGTGCCGCTTGTACCCACTTGAAATCACATTGCCCGGGAAAACCCCATGTCGTTTTTGACGGGACCTCATTTACTGTCTTATAACCTCATATTTTTCGAAGTTTTTTCTTTTCTTTCCTTTTCAAGAATTTTCTTTACAATATTTTGAAAAATGAACAAAATTTTTATTGAAGTACCCAGCTCCATTTCTTTGAAACTTGTGCAATGGAGATAGTATCAACATGGAGAAATACCAACTTCCTGTGAAAAAAATAGACGAAGATAGTAGAACCGGAAATGTTTGAAATAATCAAAATACTTCATCTCAGAAACAGAAAATAATTTATGCATTACTATATTATACTGTAGTCAGCGAATTTTGTAAGTAGATAGTCGAATTAGGTATAAGGATTCTGAAATGTCTGTCAGTCCCATAAATAAACTAACAATTTCAACAGAAACAATGATTGGGTCTCTATAGATTGTTCGGGAAGTAGAGACGGAATAATTGTGTTATGTCATGCGTTACGCGACTCGGGAGCGACTGTGTCTGAGAGAATCTGAAAAAATAGATCGACATTCTACGATCGTTAAGTAAGCAGCGTAGATAGGATAAAAAAAAAAACAAATCTCCAGCAAGATTTAAATAATTGGAAATCATCAACCAACATTATCACAAAACACTGTCGACGTATGTTTCTTTAGTTTTTGAGGGAATCTGGCTTGCTGACTATCTATCTATCTATCTATCTGTGTATCACGCGTACAAGCCGTTGAGCTAAAGGGCTGGAAATTAAAGCATTAATACCTCGTCATATCTAGAAAACTTTAACAAAAAATTTTTTTAACCCTCTTAGATTTTTAGTGAAGGGTTCAATTTAGATGTAATTTCATGCTAAACTGGTCTTTTAGTTCGAGTCCAGCAATGGTCATGCTTGTTCTTTTTTTTGTTTTTTTTTAAATTCCAACCGTAGACGAGAAAAGTAATCTATTCATTTACCATATTATGAAAATTGATCACCCGAACATGGCATGCTGCCCAAAGACATTGATCAAGTAACGGTTTTTATTGAATGACTAACTAGACCTGTCATCTTTTATTCGTGAGAGTCTTCTCGTGACAGGGTTTTACCTATTAGGTTATGAACACAGACCATTCGGTGACATTCAGATTCTGCCATATAGCTATATTCTATACGTACAAGAACGCACCATAACACCAGTGAACAACAATAGCCATGGTAAAGGGTTCTTCCACTTTTTTATGCCCATATGCTTCTCTGCTTGTTTGAATGAATGCGTGTGTGTTCCAGTATTCTGAGCCATACCGTTTTGTCTACAAAGTAGAAAATATACACTAGCACTCCACTCGAGAACTTGTAAGAACTTTTTTTTTGTTTTTTAACATCTTTTGGAGTCTTATTTTGATGGGTTTAATAACAACATCTGGATTATCCATAATCCAGATGTTTGTAGATGTTTTTCTTGGCTGTATTTTAAAAGTTAACCAGTGAAAAACGCCAATGATGTCTTAAATATAATTTATTCTGACCATATTTATTCTTCGATGGAATCTTTCACCTAACTTCAATTTTTGACGCTACTGTTGTCCAATTATTGACTGTAATGGCGAGTTATCGTGAATGTTTGTCCAGATCGTCATTCTTAGGTTCTTAGATAAGAATGACGGTAAACATATTAAGAAAAAAAATACAAATCGCAAATTTAGTTTAATAAGAAACAGTGTGATCTTCTGGGTTCACTTTCCGTTACACTATTCTCTTCCACTCTTGGGTGAAAGTTTCGCTGATAGAAATACCTATTACCAACTATTTCGAACTATCGACTCTCCAAATTGAAACAAATTGAATTTTTATCTCTCTTGAAAAAACGTTACATAAAAATTCAAATATAAATTTAGTTTTTTTTCACGGGTATTTCATCATCATCATCATCAGCAGCAGCAGCAGCAGCAGCAGAAGCAGCAGCAACAGCAGTGTTTCATTGTCCGTCGTCCCAAGATTTGTCAGACGTAACCAATTCTTTCTGAACGTATCTTGTCCGTCCCTCCATCTTGTATTCTGCCGGCCACAGTTTAGCATGTCGTTTGGGGGGATCCATGAGTCGTGATGTCCAGCAGTTTTCTTACGTTCTTGCAACATGACCAGGCCATTGCTATTTGAGTTTTTTTAATGGACTCTATGATGTCTCAGATTTCTGTTGTTTTTTTTTCTTGTTTGTTTGTTTTTGTTTTTTTCACCAATACATTGTCATGTCTCGTGGCCTCCCCATGTGATGTTAGGCATGATTCATTCATGTGCATGCTGCATGGTTCTCAGTTTGAAGGCCAGACTCTTGGTTAGGTTCCATGATTCAACTCCAGGGGTGACTATTGAGTGGGTGTATTGGTTGTTAAACCTTCTTTTTAGGACTAATATGATTTCCTTGTTCTTGAACGTTGAGCTTGCTCTACCGAGAGCTTGCCATCCAAGAGTGATCCTTCGCTTGATTTCAATTAACGATGCTTTATCTTGGGAATTCAAACTCTATTACAATATTGATCATTTCATTTTGATAATGAAATTGACTGGAAAAGGAATTACGGCCATGTTACACTCTAAAACTGAACTGCGGAAGCTTTTTCTCTTTTAAACGTAAAATTATTCCGAGTATGATACACTGAATGAAAAGAAAGATTGGAAAAGGAAGAAACATTAATGAAAACCGAGATGAATGAATGAACGAAAGGCAACGAATAATCAATGAATTTAAAAAAACTAGAAGGGAATAAAAGAGGAAGAAGAATAAATGTATGAAAGCCTGGTGTATCAATAAATTAAAAGAAAGATTTTTTAAAAGAAAGAAGCGAAGAATGACTGATTTAAAGCCAAAAGGAATGAATGAATGAAAGAAGATAGGGATTGAAAAATCGAACAAATGAAAGAAAGATTAAAATAAGGAGAGAAAGAAAAAAAATAAGGGGTGAACGAACTGATATATATGAATGGTTTTAAGAAAATTGGAAAAAACAAACAAACAAACAAACAAACAAATGAACTGGAAAGCACTCAAAGAGCGCATACCTCGGCCAACACCCTCATCTTTACACCCCCAAACTTTATCACTTCTACTATTGCTCATGACCGACCTGTCTACGAGATTCTATTGAAATTCATTGAGAACTTTAAGAGATCGCATGAACAGACAGACTGACAGACAGACAGACAGACGAGAGGACGGAAAGACACCGGGTTACTCAAGAGGTAATGAATTAAAAAAAGAATGAATGAATCATTGGAAACAAGACATCTAATTTTATAGGAACAGGAATTAAAAAAACAATTTTTTGTTGCAATTTAAATACAAAATGTTTAAGAAAATGTCATATGACATTATTCCACAAGTTCTTTACCTAATTTGTCTTTGCTTACGTTACGTTTCCATTGTATCTTCTTATGTCCAATCTACTGAGAGGTAGACATGACACTATAATATTATTTTTGTTGAAGTCTGAATACAACAGGTTTTTTAAAAGAAATACAAACCACCTTCCCGGGAAAGAGAAGGCTTTCAACACTTCTTTAAATCGAGAGAAAAAAAATTGCGTTGCATACTTCTTCTCCTTCTTCTTCTCCTTCTTCTTCTTCTTCTTCTTTGGTCGTTTTTTCTTTTTTCCTTCTTGTCCGATCCTTTCTTTTTCTTCTTCTTCTTCTTCCTCCTCCTCCTCCTCCTCCTTCTTCTTCTTCTTCTTCTTCTTCTTCTTCTTCTTCTTCTTCTTCTTCTTCTTCTTCTTCTTCTTCTTCTCCTTCTTCTTCTTCTTCTTCTTTGGTCGTTTTTTCTTTTTTCCTTCTTGTCCGATCCTTTCTTTTTCTTCTTCTTCTTCCTCCTCCTCCTTCTTCTTCTTCTTCTTCTTCTTCTTCTTCTTCTTCTTCTTCTTCTTCTTCTTCTTCTTCTTCTTCTTCTTCTAAGCCTTTTCCCTTCTATCTTTTTCTTCTCGTTTTTTTCCCGTTTATTCTTTTTCCTTTTCACCCAATACTATATTTTCATTTTTACTTGCCTTTTTTGTTTTTCTTGTTTTTGTTGTTGTTATTGTTGCTGTTGGTGGTGGTGGTGGTCTTCTTCTTCTTCTTCTTCTTCTTCTTCTTCTTCTTCTTCTTCTTCTTCTTCTTCTTCTTCTTCCAGTACTAGTAGTGATGTAGCAATTTTATGATGCAACCCAAAATTTCAGGACGTTTGACTAAGAAAAAAAGAAAAAAAAGAAAAGCTACTTTCCTTCCTTCCTCTCTCCTTTCCCTCTTTCTTTTCCCTTTCTTTTGTTCTCTCTTCCTTTCTTTTGTTCTTTTAACGTTTTTTTGTTTTTTTTTTAAATAAATCACAATTTCCCAAAACGTGTCCCAGCCTGTCGTGTCGTGGCCGCTGTCACTTGTAGACGACAAAAGTCATACAAGACAGTTACGCTTTTCAAATCCTTGTAAAGCTCGGCCTACAGACACAAGCCGTAGTCTTTATGATGTCAGTGGCGTATACTTAGCTATATTAAAACACCGTCATTACATGGTGACTCGACCCTGGATGGTCTACTCTGCCTGCCCCGTCCGCCGCACGATGGTGCTGCGCTCGATTACAGCCTGGGGGAGGGTGTACTATAGGCAGACTGACTGACTCGCCATCACAGTCAATAATTGAACGACCGTAGCGTCAAGATTTGAAGTCATGAAGAAAACTTCCATCAGAGTATGGATATGGTTAGAACAAATTCTTTTTATGCCATTACCGGCATTTTCCACTGGAAAACTCTACAATAGAGTGAAAAAAAAAACATTTAGAAGTATCTACATCTGGATGTCATTGATAAACCCGTCGAAATAAGGCCCCAAATGGAAAAGGTCTATTGGAGTACTGATGCCAATTTTCGAGTACGACAAAACAGTATGGCCACACATAACCATACACAAATAAAAAAAAAGGATAGAACCCTGGGCCATCTTTGATGGCTACGGTGATTCAATAGATACATGGAGAAAGGAAGTGCTAGAGACGATTACCGCTGTAGTGAGGTTGATCTTCCCTGGATGGCACATACGTGCAGTGTGGAGTCAGTCTAGACCAAGCTTGATAGAATATTGCTTGTTTCGTTGTGAAACAATGCTTAGAAAATTAGTTTCTCAGATAATTACTTCTACGTAGCGAGTTCGTTCCTTGCCAGATGTCTCATAATTGAAGTTTTGTGTTTTATGTGTGTACAGGTATCACTCGTTTTTGGAAGTTTGCAAAACCATTTCGACGGACGAAGAATCAGCTTGAGAGAAAACGTTGAAAATCGGTCAGCCATTTATCTCAGGTCAAAACTGTAGGAATTCTGCAAATCCAGAATCGAGAAACCTTGTTGATATATGGAATAATGGTATCAAATGCGAAGGAGAGTACATTAATTATCAAGTGTATGAAAAAGGAAAAAAAATTCTTGAATCTCCATCACTTTATTTTGAAGAAGTCAGCATGAAGTGGCGAAACGTCAATTAAACTAAACAATCTCATTTGTTCACAACGAGGTCTTCTGAATCGTCATTCTTTAACTCATATTACGAATAAGATTTTCAGATAAATTATAATCAACACCAATACACTGGTCATCCATATATATATATATATATATATGTTCCAAGATAAGAAGGAACAGCGAAGATCTTTGACTTTGTATAGTTATGCATGTGTTATCAGTGTTTTCTGAACGCCTAAATTGCATGCGTACAGGTGCGTTACCCTCCTAACTCATAAACGTCAGCCATGTTTGCCTGATAACTTCGCTCCCCCAGCACCTCCTGATTGCACCTCCCCACCGGCGTCTGTTTTAAAAATCTCACTTCTCAGTTTACACTCAGGAAGGCGACAACATAACCCCCATCCCTACGCAATACACACGAGGCACATATGTACACACCTAGCGATGAACACACCTACACGAGCGCACGAGGAGCCATTTAGAGATAGGAAAGGAAGTATCTTTCATACACACACAGAGAGACATATATATATATATATATATATATATATATATATATATATATATATATATATATGGCGGTGGCAGATGCGAATAGTTTGACTGTAAAGGGATTAGAGTGAATAGATAAATGTACTACTCCTATCTTCAGTCAAGACATTGACTGCAAACATTATAGAGCCAATTTCCAATGTATACGTGTACAATATATATATGTACATATATGCATATGTATGAACAAGCTTTCATATATTTATCGATCGTGTTGGAGATATCTGAAAATACATAGTTTTAGCTATTAATATTATTAGATATTTAAATATATATGTGAACACACACATTCACACACAAACAAGTACACAAAAACTTACACACGCACACACATACATAGAATTAGTTCATTCGTATACTAATTCTATCTTCATTCAAGATATTTACATCTCCTCCAAGGATATCCAAACACTATGTTCAGATATATATATTTATATATACCAGTTGACAGTAAGGAAAGAAAATATGAATTGTATGTAGATTGAAAGTTACACAACTAACATGTTCTACTTTTCGGATCTATCGAAGTGGTAAGTTTAAATGAAACAATATTCAAAATATCCATTTATTTGAAAAAAACAAAACAAAAAAACAACAAAAAAAAAACAAACACCACACGCTACCAAAATGCGTGAGCGACAAACACTAAGTATTTTGAAATTGGCAAGGAACTGAAATGCCCAAATGGATCTACACATTCGAAAAATTACAATTAGTAGTACATAAACAAAGGTTATAGAAGATTTTAGGGTTTGCCTTTGTGAATGGTCAGTCATTGTGCGCATGTATGGTCATTTCTGAATGAGCGAATTAGACGGTATTTAGCCTTCTTCAAATTAATCATGATTGCGTTCGCTGATTGATATTCTATGTTGTTTTGGTATCAATTTGGATAAGTGATGGGATATGTTGAAAGATCCTGGTATTTGTTTCCTTTTCTTATATCGTATCCTTAAACTGATCACATACTCATATATATATATACGTATATATGAATACACAAATGAGACAAAACTTATTACCCCCTGTTGAATAAGAAGTTGGTCCTCCAAATGCCTGCAAGAAAAAAAAAACTCTCACCCTATCAAGCGTAGACTGAGGAAGGCCTCTATTGGTTTCCTCTGGTATCTGGTGCTGGGATATTACCAGCAGGCACTCCAGATTCTGCAAATCAAGTGGTGGAAGTTTTCAGTCGAAAATAAAAGTATCATCGTTCATCTTGTATAATATCTATTATCCCCAATATTTTGAGTTTAAAAAATCCAGGTGCGTATCATCAACGGAAACAATTGTTATACATGGGATAATGCATTTTTTATTGGAAACTGAAGATTAATACGGGTGAAGCTTCTCTGTGGTGATAGATTATACCAGGGGAAATGCAATTATTGTCTTTTACTTGAAAAAAAAACAACAAAAAAAAAACGAGAACACACTGAAAAAAAAAACATATTTCTACCGACGCCATTATCACTAAAACCAAATGAAAAGGAGTTGACAAATAGATACGATTGAGGAAAGGTAAATGAGATCAACCCCGAAATTCAATCACTTTTCCAATTGCCCGTTCCCCAACCAATAGACAAAATTAAAATTCATTGAGGACTTTTGGAGATATTGTGTGGTCTGGAAGTATAGCAACGATGTAGGACAGGAGGAAATACCTGGATCCCCTTCGAAATCCAATCACTTCTTTTCGTGGCCCATTGTTTTCCTTTCTAGAAAATGATATTAAAATTAATTTAAAACTTTTAGAGATATCGTGTGGACCAACAGGCCGACAGACGGACACGAATGAATACATACATCTCTTCAAACTCGGTAGGCAGGATGGAATGATTCAAAGGGGTAAAAAAAGATATATCCAGATGTTGGTTATCAAGTACTGGACTACGGAGTGCTCAAGCTATGAATCGTCCTAATCTGTCCCTATTCAGTGACCCCTTGATTCCTGGCCCCTGTAAGGCTCCACCTTTCAAACACTTCACCCTCGGTGAGAAGGCCTGATCTGGGGAGAACAAGTACCCTGTTTGCCCTACCCCCCATTGGCTCCCTCTCTTTACATCTTGGTGCAACACAATTTTCTCACATACTTCGCTTATCCGCCATTTGGCCCTGTTCCAAGAATATTTGGCACCAAATCCTGACATTTGGCCCAGAGAATGCACTAAAATGACCCCAGACGATAGGCTAGTCGCGTTGATTTCTTATGTCATCTATTAATTTTCAAAGGGGTGGTTAGGCCAGAAGAGATAGGGGGGAAGTATCGGCCTACGATAATAAGGGAGGGGGGGGGCTACTCCCGCCGGTAAAGTCAAAAACTATTGAATGTTCTGTCATTTTACTGTCCTGTACTCTATTGGCTTTCATACATTTTGGAGTAAATAGCTTGAAATTACTTTTTAATCATTGTAGTTCTTTTATTTTGTTCTATTGTAAGTACCTAATGCACACATGTAGATATATATACATATACATAAATCACTTGTATTTAACCCTGATTATGAAAATACTTATTGAGCAGTTGGAAATTGGGGTTATATTCCCATCTTGCCTGAGTCAATGATCAGCTTCAGACAGACCTATCGGCAGTTAAAACTTTGAATTAGCAAATGGGAAAAATAACTCTTAAATCCTGTATGATTTTTTAAATACCTATCTATCTATCTATCTATCTATCTATCTTGGTCTGTTCGATTCTATCTTGAAAATGTCTTGATATCGTACATATAATGGCCCTCTTCTGTTGGTAAAGCTTGTATTAATTCTTGGTGACTGGTAATCTCTTTATGCCCGAATATCAGTGTGAAACGTACAGATTGATAGCTGAGATTTGCTGAACCCATCACATAACGACCGAATTTCTCTGTCTCTGTCTCTCTTTCTCTCTTGCTTGGATTTTTCCAATACGTATGCATGTATGTATGCATATATGTATGTTAGTATGTATGTATGTATGCATGTATGTATGTATGTACCCACATATGAATTCATGTAGGGCGTCTAAAAAGGGGGATGCAGTTGTCTATTTCACTACTTATGTTTAAATTATTTTATACCAAAAAAGTATTTTTCAAAGACACAAATTACTAAAAGGTTACAAAAAGATGCTAATAAAAGACACATTTCAACTTTGCAAAAGATGTTGGAACTGATTTCCTTTCACCTCGATGCAGGTTGGTACCTGTTTCATCACAATGGAAAATATTGTAGATGGTACAAAATAAAGGAATGTGAGCTCGAATAAGGGTAGTGCATGATGCAATCATTTCAATAGCGAAATACTGTTATCTCTTAGTCCAGTTTTTCCACGTGTCTAATATAGTAACATAAAATGTACATGAGCGTAAATCTTATCTTCTTAAACTTAGGGTCACTTCCTGAAACACCCTGTTTGTGTTAGTGTGTGTGTGTGTGTGTGTGTGTGTGTGAGAGAGAGAGAGAGAGAGAGAGAGAGAGAGAGAGAGTATGTGTGTGTGTGTGTGTGTGTGTGTGTGTGTGTGTGTGTGTCAGTAGGGATATCCAGCGTTGCCCAGGATAAAAGATAACTTCGAATGTGACAACACAGTGAAAAGCATGTTCTTTAATATATTTCTTCGGAGAGAACACAACAGATTGAGAAAAAAAGCTGTGATGATGATGATGATGATGATACGTATTACAGAGATGCTGCACTTCCGTTAATTACTGTATTAAAATATCAACTCCAATTAGAGGCGTTAATTAGCTGAAATCGCCAACCTTAAATACCGAATCGGTATTGAAAGTTGAGGGCAATATAGTACTATGGCAATGATACTGAACTTTTCTTGAAAAAAATCCGTTTTATTGGAATAAAGTGCCACTTACATGAATATATGTATCTGAGTTTTAGATGAATACTCATAGGCAAGCGGTATATTTTTCTAATATATCTATAAAACTAGTATAATGAGATGAGATTTTAAAAAGATGTTTTCCGAGTCCGTAATGTGAAAAAGAAAAAAAAAAAGAAACCATGTAGCGAGCCAGTGCTGACACGCATGTCAAAGGTTCGCCATCACAGTACTATTGATTGAGTGCGGGGCCCTGGAAATTGCGGGGTCCGTGGCAAATGCTACTTTTGCTACTTAGTTCATGTGGCAATGGGGTGTAAGGCTGATGAAAATGGGTGGAGATAAGAGAAAGAGATAAAAGCGAAGACAGAGAGAGAGGGGGAGAGAAGCAGAATAGAGCGGAAGAATGAATGGGCGAGGAGAGGGGAGAGAAATAGGCTGAGGGAGAGAGTGAAATCAGGAAAAGAAAAAAGAATATGGAAGAGAAAAGGAGTGAGAGAGAGAGGGGGAGAGAGAAAGAAAGGGGTGAGGGGCATGGATATAGAGACTGTGTGTTAGGAGATGAGAGAAAATGATAGAAAAAAGGGGTATTAGATAAAATAAGGCAAAAAAAAATGGGAAAAGAGAGGGAGAAGAATGTATATATATATATATATATATATATATATATATATATATATATATATATATATATATATATATATATATATATATTCTAAAAAGCTCTACAGCTTTAAACACAGAAGTCATTTCAGTCAATTATTTTCCAATATCTGTCAATGTAGTTTATTTATTTTTTTCCATTGTTTTTTTAATGTTTCACACATAATTAGATATATACTGTGTGTGATTTTTTTGTGGGAATCATCAGTCGTTTACCGTGTAATCGTTTCGGGGAATTAACATCAAGACAGTCATATTAACACGGCCCCCAACAGTGTAGATCAAACACCACCTCCCCATAAGGTATGATTTTAATGATGATAATTAATAATAGCTTTATATTATTATTTTTAGGGCCTTATCGTAATACATGCAGTTTTTCCCTCCATATTGGGTATTATATTGTATTGTATATGAAGGTTATTTTATACTGCACATCATTTAATGTTTTGAAACAAAGGGCTTACTTGTGTAGGTTACTGCAAAACGGTTTTTAACGACTAAGGATCAATAAGTACAACAACAAAAATATATATAAAAAGAAAATAGTCGAGAGAGAAAGAGATTTTAAGTTAGAGAAAGTGGGAGAGGAAAAAGAGGGGAAAGGGTGGAACAGAGAAAGTAAGAGAGGGAGAGACAGGGTGGGAGAGAGAGAAAGTCAGAGAGATATGACAGAAAGAAAGAGGGAGGGTGAATCAGAATTAGTCATGCAATAGAAGTTTTCCCATGATCAACGTCTTCCAGCAGCATGCCACGTTGGGAGTGATCAACTAAACAGCGATTTTTATCAGGGATGATCAAGGAATAAGTTACTGCAATTCCTTTTTGTTTGACGGTGATCACTGGTATCTGAATTTAAAAAAAAAAGAAGAAAAGAAATAAGCGTGAATGATGCCGGACCTGAAATAAGGTACCATTTTAGCTTGAACTTGGATTGCTAATTGAACCCCCTTCAAAAATCTATTTAAGGGAGAATTTAAAAAAAAATGATTGTCCGGGACAGAATAAGGGGTAAATGTTTAAATTTTCAACCCCCAAGCTCCATTGGTGTGGTCTATGTTCAGCCAATCAGACCCACTTGAAAAGAGGAAAGTATGAGAAAGATGGGTAGAGAGAGAGAGAGAGAGTGTGAGAGAGAGAGAGAGAGAGAGAGAGAGAGAGAGAGAGGGAGGGGAGAGATAGAGGAGCCAGGTCCGTTGGTTAGATAATCATACAGTACGTGCTGGTTAGTTAAGCCTTTATCGCTGAATGATAAAGTGAATCAAGTGAACGATGTTATGACTATCACAGTAGGGAGCGAATCAATCGCAGCCGGCTCGAATCTATTGCTTGTGACGGGGAGGAGAGACGGGGGGGGGGGTAGATGGAAGAAAGGCTGGCGTTTAGTGGGTCACAAGTTGATCCAATGAAAAGAAGAAGATGAATCAGTACACGTGCGCCGGCCGCACAGGCTGTGAGTTTAGAAGAGTGCTTCTTAACTCTTCCAGGCCTGATCTGGAAAAAATAAAAGAAATGAATCTTAGTAATTAAGTTTTCAAACAACCGAAGCCACAAAAGGTGATGAAAGTTTCTATCACTATGAGTGTGTGTGTGTGTGTGTGTGTGTGTGTGTGTGTGTGTGTGTGTGTGTATTGTAGCACTCTTGGTCACACCATTTTTTCCACAGAACTAATAATTGGTGATAGCACGCCACTAGACCTTTCCAAAAAGTATTCTTTTTTTTTTAACCATTTTAGGGGTCTTATTCTTCCGGGTCTATCAATAGCATCTAGATTTTCTAGATTCTAGATATTTCTAGATGTCTCCTTCCGCTATTTTAGATGTTTTCCAATGGAAGTAACATTTAGATTTTCCAGAATTTTTTCTTTACTGTATCATAGATGTTTTCGAGTGGAAAACTCCTGTGATGTCATAAATAGAATTTATTCTGACCAAATTTATTCTTCGATGAGTTTTTTTTACATGACTTCAAATTTTTACCTTACGGTTGTTCAATTATTGACTGCGATGGTGAGTTTTATTTGTATTTGGGGGCAAATTGAAGACAACCAACAAACGAAGAATCATTTTGATAAGAATGAATTTTTATTGAAAAATATAAATTAGATTCACAAATACCGCCAGGGACACGCAGGTCTCATATCAATCGACAAAACAACAAAAAAAAACAAATTTACTCTCATATTAATTGACAAAACATGTGGTACTTGAAAGTACCATCAGTGCGTAAAAGATGAATGATTCACCCGAGGGTGAATGAAATTGTTAGGGGGAGGGGATGAACGAAAGTAGAGTAGAGAAGGAAGAATGAACGAAGTTTGAAAGATGAATATCCTAAAGGCGTATTTTTCTTTTTCTTTTTTTTTCACAATTAGAATCCGTGTCCAAAACTGTCATCAAAACTCTCAACATAAGATTCTTCAGTTTTCAAGTTGGTCTGGCTGGATGATAAAATGCATGTATCACGCGTACAGGCCGCACAGATAGAGCTAAAGGGCTGAAAATTTGAACAATTCCTCTTTGATTTTGCTTCATCTACTCCTCTCTCTGAATAAGTTTTTTAAGGCGGGGGAGGGGGTAAATTTAAAATGTAAGTTTATGCTGAATTGGTCCCATAGTTTTTGTCTGACAGGATTCACGTTTGTATCTTTGGCCTTTGGCTATCCCAACTTTTTAAAGTGATCACGGTCCAACAAAATTTGAGTGAAGTTATTTATTCATCGATCATCCTTTTTTCTTTACAAGTATTTCTTTTTTTAATTAATCACCCCTACAAGGCCTGCAACCAAATATTGGTCACGAGACGGTTTCTATTAGGCAACTAACTAGACCGGTATTTGGGTTTGGTAATGATGATTGCTTTAGAGAAGGGAATTGAACCTAAGAAGCTTGGACTATCCCAGTTATTGACGATAAAAAATACATGTAAATGTAATCATGTAACCTTTAGGGGGAAATATACACGACTAGCATGGGTACCTAGCTTTGCCAAATATGTAGAAACATTCTTTTTTTTTTTGTTATATGTTAAATATAAACGACTTAACTTATAGCTAGTGTTTATTTAGTTCTCATTGTATATAATTATACAATGTGCTTATAACTTCTTTTTAATATGAATGCACGCACATTTCTGAATATTTTTTTCGGGCTGCTATGATATACGAAGCTTTGGAGACTGTGTTGATTATTTATATTAGCTTTAAGATTTGAAAAGAATACTACGTTCATTTTTTTCTTCATATATTTTCTCATAATTCTGAATTAATATTCGGCACATACAACAGACACAATACTAACAGACATGTATTTTAGTCAGCAAGAGCTCCTGGGAGAATATTTCTTGTTCTGTGGTTCGGTGCTCAGATGAAAAGATGTCTGCTTGCCTTAATACGTGAATATGCAACATTAAGCTGATCAGGAGAGAAACATTAACTTGTCAGTTCAGCTCCAGTAACTTTGAAGGACTGTCCTTGAAACTTGTTAATGTTTATAGCAAATGATAGTATCCCTGGAAAATAAAGGCGTTTGAATTGGAATGGCATATCAGTTGGGATGATAGCAATCCATTGAATGAAAACATTTTCTCCCTTGGTACAACCAGACATAATTGTGGCTTCGATCACATTGGACATAAGAGTCGTGTCAGCTATTCTAGTAGAGTGACGTAGTTTTGGTGGATCCGACTTTCGTAGCAACGAGATGGGTATTCCTACTTTCAGTTGCAGAGTTGGAACAACAATGGGTTGAATAGATTTGAAAAAAAAAAAAACCCAAACATTTTGGATTGTTGTCAACGTCATTAAGATTAACAACAGCGTCAACTGATTTTTACCATCTGGATTGGTCTGGTAACAAGTTACATCAAACGTTACCTCGAAAGGGGTCCGAACTCAGGATATCTTAGTTCATTATTCTAGGATGCCTCCGGACATCCGTGTCTAGTTTGGTAGAGATTCGTTGAGAAATAGCGACATTGTTTCAAGACAAAATAAACTGTACCGCTTATTTGATAGAATACAAGAGAACTTTATCATAAAAATCTAATCTAAGACTGTTGTTTACTGACTAAAGTTCGTGTTCACTAGAAAGATTCTATTTTCCAGTGTTGAATTTATTTTACTTTTAGTTTCTTTTACATATTTTTAGTACGTATAAAACCTTATGACCACCTGCTTAACCCTTCAATGTACCAATTTATGGTTGTTGCAAAAATTCTACCATGTAATTTGTTATTGCACAACAACATGTTAATAAGAAGACTAATAAGGGGTCTGTCCACCATGTGTCAGTAAAACAGCTTCTACCTGATCAGGAATTGACTTTATGGGACTTTTAGGTGCTTGGGACCCGTTGTTTGGATGTTGACGGCAGGACCAACACATTACATGTGCTCAATGTGATTGACATCCGGGTTGTTTGATGATCAGGACAGCAAAGTGAAGTCTTTTTCGTGTTACTAAAACCGTTCCCATACAACTCACTGAGGATGGTACTTTCTGCAGGAATGATAAAACTCGGCGTTTCAAACCATCACACATTTTCCCACATGACACCACAGCGCCGTCGCTTTCCCAGGATAATGGCACAACCCATCGGACCAGGTAGCCGTCTTTTAGTGATACAAGGTCCAGTTCCGATGCTTACGTGCGTATTGAAGACAACTGGTTTCAGGATCATAAAAAAGGGAATCTATTCTGTAATCCGACAAAATATTAATCAAAATGTTTTATTGTTACTTGTGTTTCGAGGTTGGAAGTACAAATCCGGGTTGGTGCGTCATAAGTGGGTAAGAAGTGATTTGTTTAATTCGCCAACAATCCCCCTTAACCAACGAACTCCCTTGGTCTCAACCCCATTGAGTACTAGGGGGATGTGTTGGTCCCAGAAGTTGACAACAGAACCTCCACAACGTAACTGATAATGGTAGTCCATGTTTAATTGGGCAAGAGTTGTTTTTGGAGGAACATGAGAGACGACGGTTTCAATTAGATGGTGATCTAGGCCCATCAATGTATGTATTTTTATATATACGCATACACAGATAATGGAATATATTAAAGTATGCAGTATCACCAATGAATGAGTACAACCCTAGCAATTTTTTTAACAGAAACTTGATATTCTACCAAACAAATATCAGAAGTTTTAATCATTTCTAGAACATTTTACAATCAAAAGTGATATTATCAAGTATCGATTATGATCAAACTCTACAGCATTGAAAGTCTGTTGCCATAAATATGCATAAGCTACCGTCCAAAAATGAGTACACACCTACGAAAACATGTTTTTGGCAGCATCGTTTCAATGACACTGTTTTCATAGATGATGTCAGATAAGATGCGTTTTGATTTGCAATGTCCCACAAGAAATATCAAAGCCCTGCTATGTTTGGTTTTGAAGAAAATCAACTTTTTATTTCTTTCCTTTGAAAGTGGTATAGGTGTATACATTTATGAGCGAAGCTGTAATTCCTGATGCAACTATTTTTGTAATCCGACGTGGTGAAACTATTTTGTGATCCGACAAAATATTGGTCAAAATGTTTTATTGCTACTTGGTTTTATACGATGTAAGTACAAATCCTGGTAGTGGGCCTGAAGTGATTTGCTTAATTGTTACAGCGTAATCTAACCCCGTGACATCTGTGAATTATGACAAGAAAATCAGACTCTAAAGTCACGAAGGTTAAACTATAGGGCTGACTCGTATATATATACATATATATGTGTCTGTATGTGTGTATATATATGTTTGTGCTGAAAATCTACTTTCTACTATATTTCCAGGTCCACTCTAACTAAACTAACTTAACACTTAGAGTTTTAAGTTGAATGTATCGAGCATTCTCTGAAATGAATCCATCACATATCAGATATTGCAAACCCGATTTGTACTATATATATATATATATATATATATATATATGTTTTTATAAGTAGATAAAGAAAAAGAAATTATTGTACATTATTATGTACATATCTATTTTACACATACATACAAACATATGTGTGTGTGTGTGTGTGTGCGTATATGCGTATGTGTTTGATAGTGTGCGTGTGTTTGCATCCATACCATTAACTTTCATGAGAATCGACACTCAACACACATACAAAACACAGATCACTGCAGTAAGCACTAGGTTCAATCATCGTCGCCGAGTTGCTAAACAGCTCACGGTGAAGCGTAGGCCCAAAATAAATGCCATATGTCCGAATTCTCATATTGTTCATTCACTGTCCACATGTGTTCTGTTTGTTTCTCAACGTGGACGATTACATTATAAAAAAAAAACATATATGATCCAACAGATTTAATTATGAATGCGTTTTGTTACTATGAAACTCTATTTGAAATGATCCCCAGTTAATACACGGTGAATCGTTTAGTCTAAACAGCGGGCGGTTTAACTCAATGGCAAGAATGACACAGGTTTCAATTTTCTTTAATTGTTTATTCTATTTACGCTATATATAAATAAATCTAGACTAACGTAGATAATATATACATATACATATATATTTATATATATATATATATATATATATATATATATATATATATATATGACGTTCATATGTTTGTGAACATAGATTGTGCACATATAAATTATGTAAGCTTTCATTTAACATGTATATAATTGCCGTTGAATACATACATCTTCGTGATTCGAATGATTTATACATATGTGAGTATATATATATATATATATATATATATATATATATATATATATATATATATATATATATATATATATATATATGTATATATATGCACATATAGGTACACGTATGTATAAGAAAAGTAAATATGTATATATCTATAAAAGTCAATTTTGCATTAGTCATGCTCGCTCGTATTGTGTCTTTTTATAACATCTTATCTAATAATTGCCGTCTTATATTAATTCTGCACACATTCATACATACATACATACACACACACATATATATATATAAATATATATATATATATAATATCTACGTTTGTCTAGACTTGTCTATTTATACGTATCATATTCAATGTCATAGGTTATGAATATGTTTATAAATGAAACGTCTTTGATTTCATTTCATTTAAATCTTAAAGTACAAATGCCCTTGAGAAAGGCATGACTCTTTTCAAAAACCTCGTCTGGGATATGAGTGGGTTAGTAGTCACTTGGGGGTAATCTTGGCTTAATAAAGCCCGATTCCAGATGGAAGAAAATAGGATGAGGCACAGAAAGATTGTTTGGTGATAGATAGGTAGTTTTATTTTTCAAAATACAAGCTGTCCCAGCTGGGGTTTGAACACAGCCTGCAGAGTCCATTTTCCCGTTTTTTTGTTGTTTTTTTTTGTCGTTGTTTTGCTCGGGCACTCCGCATTCACTCTCAAATCCTTGATAATTACGTGACAAAGGGGTTTTTGTTTTTTGCCGTTGAACCATCAAAAAGTTTTGACGGGATTTTTGTCTTTTGTCACCCATCTAAAATTTTCCCAACAGTTCAATGGAGAAAGCTTAACTTTCACATGTTTAATAGGTACAAGTTGAGTAGCGTGATTTGTCAAAGAAAGCGTGGTCCCTCCTACAGAGCTAGTAATATTTCTTTATGTTTTACGTCTTTGCGACAGCGCAATCAATAGCCACTGATAGGCAATCCCTGCAACAAAGCTAGAATTATACATCATCATCATCATCATCATCATCATCATTCGTAATGTCCACTGCTGGACAAACACTTTCCCCAGCTCTTTCCATAACGACTGCAACTGTTCTAACGTCTGTCATGTCTTACCTGCAATTCTTTCTCTTTCATCTACCCATCCTATCTATGACTGGGCTTCTCTTACTTCATTGGCTTTCTTTAGGGCACCAATCTATTAACTTTTTCCACCAACTGTTATTTTTGCTTCTTGCTTGGTGTCCAGTCCTTGTTCATTGTTATTTCTAAGATATGTTTCATGCATGTATGCAGCCATGAAAATCACTACTGTGTCACGGCATTGTGCCATCTTTAACCCAAAGAAAAACTTTTTACGTGATAAGGGAATTCTTCGCTGTTGAATTTCTGGATATTGCGTATTTGATGGATCATTGACGGAAATAGAGTAAAAAAAAACTTATGCAGACCTGGCCATCGCATAAGAAGGAAAAATTATCGCTGGGTGACGATAGAATTTACACCAGACCACAATCCTAGACCTAACACCGCTTTTTTAGCTGGTGGCAGATTTTTCAATATGTATACTGATATAAAAATCTTATGGAATAAAAGCCGTTATCACTTTGCTTGTTTATTGATTGGTTGGTTGGTTTTCTGTCACGTATAAGAAAACCGAGAGGAAGGATGTACTACAAATACATAGGCACAAATAGAGAACTGTTATTTACAGACACACTCTCTCTCTCTCTAAATATATACATGTACACATATGTTTTTCTGCAAGCATTCATACAAAAACAGTTGAAAGCCATAATTGCTTATATATATATATATATATATATATATATATATATATATATATATATATATATATATATCTATATATATATATATATATATACATATATATATATATATATATATATATATATATATATATATATATATACTAGCTCAAGTAATCATGAGACTGGTCAGTTAAGTCACTCAATACAAAGCAAATGATACTTTTTAAAGTCAGATGCTGGTACTAATTCCAGAATTACCTTCACCGTATGGATGTTGCTGGTCAAAGACATCTGTCTGGTATTATGAACCCTCCTGGACATGCCTACCAGATACAGGACAGTCCAGCTATGTCCTGCGAGTATGACAAGGGTCGGGTTTGGCAGTGCAAATGCAAAAAAAAGCTGCTTTAGACTGCACAACCCTCTCTCACTGTGAAGGGAGTTGCTGAATATACTCTCCTGTCATAGACCATACGTTTTGGTCATTGTAATTATCATCACTTATTTTGAGTTGGGAATAGCGTCATGGACATCATCTTGAAAATCGCAGTTAATTGAATTTTCAATGCATTGCAGGTATTATCTGATTGACAATTCTGAAAGAAAAAAAAACAATAAATAGTAAATATATTCAATTAATTATGCCCTCAGTGACGTATTATAGGCATCGCCGATAAGAAAATCGATCTAAAAACAAATGTTGCTGGCAACTATTTTGAAATGCAATTTCATGATTTTTATGATCAAAATCATCAACACCATCACCACCACCACCTCCATCACCATAATCACAACCACTGCCATCACCACCATCATCAATATATAACAATGTTAAAAATAATTCTTCATCAATAAAAATGATGGCCAAAATAAAGTTAGGATGAATCTATCACACCATGATCAGCATTTCAAGCTTATCTCGCAGACCATTACACTTAGACTTGAGGTGAAATATTCCACTGGATGAGGAGTAAAACCAAGATTAAATTTACACTAAATCGTCGCAATAAAAGTATTTATCCATAGTTTACTTATGAAAAAGTAAAAACGAGTACTTTACCCAGAGAGAAAAATAGCTGCCCTTGGCGACATATTGGAAACTGATGGCTCAAAATCGATTTTTTCTGGTCCTTTGGCCATAAGGTACACCGAGTTATATGCTTTAATCACAAAATTGCACAATGGCTTGAAATGTTCAGTTGATCTCCCCCACTACTCTGTTACTGTAAAAGGGATGTGCGCTAAATCGACTTCACAGTGGTAAAACCTAACCTTAGACAGTTATCACTTATTTTGGGTTTTCAATGATAAGATAGGAGGAACGTCTAGACAATTCTAAGGTTCTAAATTCGAATTCCGCACCATAACAAACGTACGACATCGAGAACATCCATATCAGTCTAGTCTCTGCGACTTATAATAATTACTCTTCCAATAACTGTCATGGCCGAAAATTCCCAAGAACTATATATAGTACAAAGTTAAACTATTTTCTCAATATCATAATACATACATCGCTGATAGGAAAATTGATCTGAAAACAGTTGTCACTAGCAGCGATTTTAGAATGGCTATCATGGGTGACTTATAGAAAATGACTCAATATCAATTTTTTTAACGCCTTTAACTATGTGCATCAAATTTAATGCTTTTATCACAAAATGCACACGTATTTGGTGAAGCTGTCCCAGTATTGAAGATTCATGAAATCCCTGGTTTAATAATCAGTGCAGTAATGGTTAAGAAGCTTATTATTAACGTAATGAGTTCTATCCTAACTGGGCGTTCCATTACTGTGACCTCGTTTCAGATCAAGTAATGAATATATATATATATATATATATATATATATATATATATATATATATATATATATATACTTAAGCAGAATATATAGCACCCATTCTTAGCTCTGGTCACTTTGCTTATGATATCTGTCTGCACAAACACACGCGCATACGCACATCTACACAAATATATAATAAATTTTAGGCTTGCACACACACACACGCACACATGCACATCTGCATAAATATATAATACATTTTGAGCTTGCTCACACATGCACACGTAGACACACATACACATATATGTACATATGTATTGTCTACAAAGCTTTACAGCTTTAAACGCTAAATATATGGAAAAAAATGATTTTATGTCATTCTAGTCAATTATTTCCAGATATTTGCTTTGACAATGTAGGTACGATTTTCAGTGGATTTCATGTTTTACACAGAATTATATATTATGGTACTAAGTGTGAATTCTTTCTCACCAATATATATATATATATATATATATATATATATATATATATATATATATATATATATATATATATATATATATATATGTATATATAAATTCAGAGAGTGGACATTCCCGTATCTGATTTTATCGAATATCCTAATGCAGATATTTGTAGTGCAGTACTAAGCTTGACACAAGGCTTACATCAGAGGGGCACCCAGTGATGGATGATGAAATTAACTTGACTTACGGTAAGTACATACACACATGTTCCCCCCCACACACACTCACACGCACACTCAAAATAATGAATACGCTGGAATTCCTTGTAGTGCAATTCCCATTAATGCAGGTTTTTATATAGTACGTTTAAAATATTGCTCAGCAGTAACTAAGTATAGTCTATTATTAATAATTATAATTATATGAATGTATGATATTGACAAATGGATATATGATCGGATAGAAATGATTATAAATTGCGTTAGATTACATTGAAGCTCTATTTGAAATGATCTCTCTGTATTACACGGTGAAAACATCATTTGGCCAAGACGACGTAAAAAGAATAAACAATCAAAGGAAATGGGGCTGCTGTAGGAAAAATATCGGTTTTAAACAGAATGAAATATTTTTGAAGTTATTGATCACAATAATCGAAATATAAGCGTATATTGAGATAGACAAATTTTTTTCCAGCATTACAATATGAAACACACACACACACACACACATATATGTATATATATATATATGTATATATATATATATATATATATATATATATATATATATATATATATATATATATATATATATATATAGGAACAATAATAGTTTATACAACAAAGATATGTATTTGTATTTATGTATTGAGTTCATTTTAGTTTTAAAATGTGCTCATTACCATCAGTAGAGCAGTGAAATAGAATGTGCATTGAGAGAAATCTTTACTCATTTTGCACTCACACACACACACTCTCTCTCTCTCACACACACACACACACACACACACACACACACACATATATATATATATATATATATATATATATATATATATATATATATATATATATCTTACGCGCACATATATGTATGTAAACACATGTACGGAGATGAACGTTCGTTTTTTTATCATTGCTTCAAGGAAGTCTATAGATATGTGAATGTGTTTGTACGCATACGTTTATGGCAACTCCTCTGACTATGTACATCAATTTTAATTCCGAAATCTAGACGTGTGTGAATCACTTTTTTTCTTAAGTGTAATTTCTATGGATGGACGTAAAACTCTCATGACAGCTTCTTTCTGACGTGTGGTTGTAACCTTTTGTCTGTGCTTGTACGTTCATGTACCAACAGTGTATATACGTGCTCGATGTATCCATTTAGAGAATAAGATATAGGTAAAGCAGGATGTATGCTAGGATTTCCTCCATTTTTTTTTCTTTCAGAGGTATGTATGTAGATGTATGGGTTACTCACTACAGCTCGTAAAGAAAAAAAAAAAGGATTCGCGAGCTTTGAGTCGTTAGCTGTCGGAGAAGGGAAAAGATTGGGAAGTTCACGAATGTAAGCGTTGAATTTACAACTTATAAGGAATCATACATCAGAGTCAACAGGCTCTCTCTCTCTCTCTCTCTCACACACACACACAACATACACCCACATACTCTTTCTTTCACTCTCTCTCTCTCACACTCACACTCACACACAACATACACACACACACTCTCTCTCTCACACACACACATACAACATGCACACACACACACACACACACACTCTCTCTCTCTCTCACACACACACAACATACACACACACACACTCTTTTTTCACTCTCTCTCTCTCTCTCGGACAGTCTTTATTTCTCTCTCTTACTCTCTCACTTTCTCTGTCTCCTTCATCTCTACTGAGATATTCGACAAATTTGGAGCACAGGGAGAAAAGGATCCATGCCTTTCAACAATGGGAACCATCATAGTCAACAAGCTCTCTCTCTCTTTCTCACACACTCACACACAACCTCTCTCTCTCTTCTGCTACCTGTTTTTTTTCTCTCTCTCTCTCTCTTACTTTCTCTCCCTCTCCCCCTCTCTCTCTCATCTCTACTCAAATTAGTGGTACAAGGAGAAGTGGATCCATGCCTTTCATTAATGGGAACCATCAAAGTCTCTCTCTCTCTTTCATACACACACACACACACAATTTTTCTCTCTCTCTACCGCTATTTGCTATTTTCTCTCTCTTACTCTCTCACTATATCTGTCTCTCATCTCTACTCGGATATTTGACAAATTTGGTGCATAGGGAGAAGTGGGGTCATGCCTTTCCCAAAGGTATTCATGCTAAAGAATGTTCCCGAAAATATCCCTCGGATTTACAACTTGAATTGTATCATCCATCACAGTTAACGGTCTCTCTGTGTCTCTGTCTCTCTCGTTTGTCTTTCTCCCTCTCTCTTGTTCGTTTTTCTCTCTTTGTTACTCATATTTTCTCTATGTTTCATTTTTGATAAGATGTATGACAAATTTAAAAGAGTACAGGAAGCTGTGGATTTATGCCTCTCTCAAGAGTATTATTTTTAAGAGAAATGATCAAGAATTTAAATTCGGTTTGCCGATACCTTCTTCGAGGCTGGCATTGAAACATATTCCCATACACACGCACAAACATATATATATATATATATATATATATATATATATATATATATATATATATATGTGTGTGTGTGTGTGTGTGTGCATGTGTATGTATCGAACCTGAGACCGATAGGTTTGCCGCTTCAACGTAGCATTGCTCTTACTATTGAGCTAAAAAGCTGCCGGTTATGCGAAGGCCAAAATGACTGTTTCCACACCAAATTATGATTTCATTCATTCTCGGTCTATATCTTCTCTATTCGTTTCTTTCAACGAGACAGTTAAGTATTAAGTAATGGATACATGATGCGACAGGATGAGAAAAATCGCGTCATATGATATTAAAGCTATTATTTGAAAAGATCTCCCATTATAACACGGTTGATGTATCACTTGGGCTAGACAACGTCAGTAGAATAAACAATTGAAGAAAATGGGGCTGCTGCAGGAACCGAACCTGCGACCAATAGAGTAGCCACTTCTATGTAACATTGCTCTTACCACTGAGCTAAACAGATGTCTACATCTCTCGCTATGTCATTTTATTTATCTCTATCTCAGTCTATTTGTCAATCTGTCTCTCTGTCTCTCTCTCTCTCTCTCTCTCTCTCTCTCTCTATATATATATATATATATATATATATATATATATATATGTATATAGTCTTGAAAGCTTTACAGCTTTAGACACTAAACATTAAAGAATTAAAAATAATATTGTGTCACTTCAGTCACTCATTTCCCAATATCTTTCAATGCAATTTATGTAGATCTCTCCAATGTTTTTTTGTTTTTGTTTTTTCGTTTCACAGATATTTTGTTATAATGGTAAAATATTTAGATTATCTCTTGTTGGGATCATCAGTTGTTTACCATTTAATTGTTTCGGGGATATTAAAAACAAAATAGTTATATTGAACCCAGTAGTGTTGATCAAACACTACCATATATATACAGTCTAGAAAGCTTTACAGCTTTAAACACTGAAAAAATGCTTTAGTTTTTTGTGTCACTTCTGTCGCTTATTTCTCAATATCTGAGTTTTGGTTTTACATATACTTCTTTAATATAGTATTATACGTATATGTATATATATAATACCATATTAACAAATAAACATACACAGACACACATATACATACATACATATATATATATATATATATATATATATATATATATATATATATATATATATGCACACACTAAACTTATCGTCTACACCTGGCTAAATACTTGATTGGTAAAAAAAAAGAATAATGCTTTCAGACAAAAGTTTCCATTAAGTCTTGACCCATTAAAAATCACATGCATAAAATTGGATACGGATATATATATATATATATATATATATATATATATATATATATATATATATATATATATATGTATATGTGTATGTATATATATATATTTATATATATATATACATATATATGTATACATATATATATACATATATATATATGTATATATATGTATATATATATGTTTATGTATATATAAATATATACATATATGTATATATACATATATGTATATATACATATGTATATATATATACATACATATATGTATATATATATATATATATACTTATATATGTATATACATATCTATATATATATGTATATATATATGTATATATATATATATGTTTATGTATATATATATATATATATATATATATTTATACATATATGTATATATACATACATATATATATATATATATATATATATATATATATATATATATATATATATATATATATATATATATATATATATATATATTGCACGGGGAAAAAAAGTTTCAGTTTAGTATCACAATTGTAAATAGAACCTTACCTCTGCAACCTAGAGAAAAATATGTCTCAAAATATTCACTTCAAAACCTACCCAGGTCCATTGAGTAAACATGCCAAATATGCTCGTGTTGTCCCCATGTTTAGGTGGTTTTCATAGCGTGACAGACAAACAGTCAGAATGGTCGGCCCCGGGGATCAATCAGTCATTCTCCTATCCACCTAATATCGTGTCATTGCTTAGATGTCAGATGTCTTAGCAGAGCACAGGGAGATATCGATTCATGCCGCTCCCATAGATATTAATGCTAAAAAACAATGAACTGAAGTTGAGTCTTAATTTCGACGTTAGTAACGCACACATGACACATGCAATCACAAATACGCACACATAAATATATATTTGTAGAAATATATAGATATGTATGTTGAGATGCATACATGCATTGAAAGATATATATTTACACACCTACACACACATACTCACACACATATATGTATATAAGTTTCTAACATTATCAATTTATGTATGAAATCAATTTTGTATATATATATATATATATATATATATATATATATATATATATATACATACATATATATATATATATATACATATATATATATATATATGATATTCATATACAAATTGAAAATATATATTCGGATATACATATACACTTCAGTTATATTATCATAACGTATATTTGAATTCAAGTATTACACAAATGTATACAGATTTAAATACAAATAATATATATGTACAATATGTACGTATATATATATATATATATATATATATATATATATATACGTGTGTGTGTATGTGTGTGTGTGTGAGTGTATGTACACCTATGTGTTTGTGTGCACACAGTGTGGTAGGTGATGTTTTTTTAGGCTCGTGTTTATATATACAAACACATATGTACACCTATACTCACAAATAAGCAAAACTATATACGTGCATACATACACATACGCACATTTTCATCAATTCATAGGTTACTTAGTGAAGTATACCGAGTCCAATTACTGTTTATATATATATATATATATATATATATATATATATATATATATATATATATATATATATATATATATAATCCTAATTACTTCTTTAAATACCACTATCACATTTTTCAATAATGGCCGGTGACGGTTGGGAAAAAAAACTGGAACATTTAAAAAAAAACTTCGATGACATTAATGAAAGGTTTGAAAGCAAGCTAAAAGAATTAACAAAAACAATTAAATGAACAGAGTTAGTCTGTTATTTCTGACAATATACTCAAGATTAGGAAGATGAAACATTGAATATTATTTGCATAATATATAGAGAATTTTGAATCGATTTCTAAAATTCCAACTGGTTTACTTGATTAGTTAAACTTAATTTTAAATGATATACATATATATATATATATATATATATATATATATATATATATATATATATATATATATATATATAGATATATATATATATATATATATATATATAGTGATAACACAGGACAAAAAATAACAATAAAATAAACATCCAAAATTGACGACGCTGCACATATATGTACAAATATATGGAGATATTCACCTACATAAAGACTGAGGACTTCGAGGAATGCTATGAGCGTTTGACGATACTCTGTCTTTTCTTACACATGAGTATAAATGTATACACTTAATACTATGTATTCATATACATGCACACACACTGACACACACACTGACACACACACACACGCGCACACACACATATATATATATATATTCATCTTATCTTTCCATCTATTTATCTAGCTAGCTATCAATCTTGCACTTCGTAGAATATATATATATCTGTCTTACATGTGTTTAACTATGAGGGTTGATCAATGAGTTCGATGTCTACTGTTGTTGTTAAAGAAATGTTGGGTAGAGTGCGTTGACAAGGAAGGAGAATATGTTGAAAAATATATATTTATTGTCCATCATTTGGTCACGGAATTGATTTATTTACTCGTACACATATCTCTCTCTTTCTCTCTCTCTTTTCCCCATGTGTACATGTTTATGTGTAAGTGCCATATATATATATACATTTATCCATCTATCTCGATGAAAAGATGGACTGATGAATAAAGATATGTATATCTTTTTCTACAGACACATATACACACACACATACGCACGCACACACACACACACAAATATATATATATATATATATATATATATATATATATGTATAGATAGATAGATATATATATATATAACCTGCAATTGTGTTTTGTCAGTTTTAAGAATGTATGTGCATCGATATATGTATATATATCGATTTTATCTATGTATATAGATACATATAATATACATACATATATCGATGTTACATATATATATATATTCATATATGTATATATATATATTTACATATGGATATAGGTGCACATACATTCTTAAAACTGACAGAATAGCATTGCCAGTCATACCAATCATGATAGTATACTTACATATCACTGCAACGACTTTCACTCACACACACACATGCACGCACACTCACATGTATAAATATACTTCTTACTCAAAACATACATATTGCTAAAACTAAGTTATTACACATTTCTCAACTTCAGCATCTCTTTTCTATCACATATAAATATATATAGACAGGGAGAGAGGAAGAAAAAACATATAGATATGTCCACGAGAGTTTTTGTAAGAGAGATAAAGAGTGAGAAGGGAAGAAAGAGAGAGAGAGGGGAAAGAAAGAGAGAGGGTATTGTCTTATTGACCATGATTCTCCCGTTGCAAATATACAGATTTGTATTTTAATATTATCAATTATAAAATGTTAGGGTGAATATTATAAGCATATTGGCAAGATTTTAAATCATGATATTCCAAACAGGTAGACCCTCTTCAGTCAGAATATTGTTGATGCACAATATATATATATATATATATATATATATATATATATATATATATATATATATATATATATATACATATATATATATATATATATATATATATGTACATATATATATATATATATGTGTGTGTGTGTGTGTGTGTGTGTGCTTTTGTATACACACACACACACACACACACACACACACATATATATATATATATATATATATATATATATATATATATATATATATATATATATATATATGTATATATATAATGTATCGATGATAAATATGTACTCCTGTGATTACATGATATACAATAAAGTTGATGGTATCTAAAATTGTGCATGTATTTATACAATATAAAGTTTCATCTGGTTCAGTTTAACATTTCGTCGTAAATTGGATTCTTCAGACATCATTTATACAATATTTTTTCGCATCGACGAGATTTAGAAAACAACAATATTTTGTTTGTTTAAAAAAAGAACTATTTCTGTTTTATTCGAATTGGGATTTTATCCTGTTTTATTTCAGCCGACCCCCCACCCCGTTACATTGCTATACGTCCACACAATATATCCAAAAGTTTTCAATTAATTTCGATTAAATGTTTTAATAAGGTAGGCGATGCTCAAGTTAAGGGACGAATCCATGAAATTTTTTGATTGAGAGATTTTTTTTCAATTTTTTTCATATTTTTATATTTTCAGTCATGTTTGTTCTCACAATGTCCCCAAGAGTTCTCATTAAATTCCAGTGGTAGTTAGTTGAAGCATAATTTGGGGGAGGATCTGGAAATTTCCATCGTTACTTCCCCTGCATCGTCTCTATCAGAGAACTGATTATCAGAGATTAGGTGAAAAATGACCGCTTCCTACCTTTCCTTACTTACGCGTTAATTCGTCAATGTTCAACATACATTTTGTAATATTCAAGCTTTTTTTCTAAATTGTTTACTGCTTATTGATTTTAATTCGTCAATGTCCTTTGTTTTGAACATTATCGATTTGGTCGTTTTATTATTGTTATATTCTTCCAACCGTTGCAAGACTGAAGTTTTTCGTGACTACTATTATTATTATTATTATTATTATTATTATTATTATTATTATTATTATTATTATTATTATTATTAGCATGCTCACATGTATAGTGGTCATCACAGGAGACTGAGTGACAGCAAGTCTCCTGAAGTCTCCAGCCCTCCCTTCAGCATTCCCACACTTTGCAGTCATGCTGTGGTATATACTTTCTGACCAGACGTCCGGAGGTCATCGCCAGGGGCTGAGTGACAGTAAGTCTCCTCAGGTCTTCGGCCCTCATCTCAGCGTCCTCATATATCATAGCAGGGGCTGTGGTTTGTTCCGTCCCCTCAATCTGTGTTACTTACACGTGCCTCCTTCATCCTGGCGGATGGATGCTGTCACTCTCGTCTTCCCAGAACTCTCCTCAGTATTCGTGCAGCAATGATGGGATCTATTATTACAACTGAATTCACGTACAATTGCATACACACACATGCACGCACATACACAAACAAATATGCACACATATATATGAGTGTGTATGTGTGTGAGTATATATATATATATATATATATATATATATATATATATATATAGAGAGAGAGAGAGAGAGAGAGATAGAGAGGGAGAGAGAGAGGGATATATGTATTGAGGGATATATGTATAGAGGGATATCTTAGATACATTAGTATAAAATGACATTTGGATTGAGCAATAAATGAATGAATATGTCTGTGTGTATATGTAATGATAATAATAATAGACCCAGCATTGCTGCACAAATATATGTATGTGTATATACTCACACGCACGCACACGCAAAAACAAACATACACACACACACACAAACACACACACACACACATTAACACACACACACACACACACACACACAAACACACACACACACACATATATATATATATATATAATGTGAGCAATAGGAAGTAAGACAGACTCAGGTGTAAAAGTGTATGAAAACTTAGTTTAATAATCCATAAATGTATTCATAGGTGAGTTAAACAATAGCATAAGCTATGAATATAACTAAGCTATATATGTATACATGTTTCTCTGTGTGTGAGAAAGTATACATATATATATATACATATATATATATATATATATATATATGAGTATGTATGTATATACATACATATAAAAGTATGAAAGTATCAAATGTATATAATCAAATAAATACTGAATCCATACAATATATATCATTACTAAAAAGCTCCTCATATTTCGTTCGGTTGGTTTTTTTTTTGATAATAATAATAATAATAATAATAATAATAATAATAATAATAATAATAATAATAATACGTAATTTTGTACCAAAAGTACCAAAAGTAACTCTCCCTAGCGATTGAGCGATAGCAAGTTTCATCAAAACTACTACGCTCTTCCCAGTATTCAAGCCGTTTCCCAGTGCTCCAACCGCGATTGGCAGAACCATCAACTGTAGATTCTATAATTTCTTTGGCGACGCCCAGATACTTTTGTAGGTTTTTACTTTCTTCCAATTTTTACCTTGTGATCGGCAAGAAATGTTGGCTCCACGATGTCCATGATAGAGACGTCTAGCAAGTCTTGTGGAAGGTCTGTGGCCAACGTGATCAGCTGGAACAGCTATGTTGACTGACACGTTTTTGTTCCTTCTGGTGCACGTCCAGGGGCCGACCCTAGATAGCGGCATCACAGGCTGTCACTCTGGGCGCCTCGTGCAAGTAGGCGCCTGTCACGTATCTGAGACAGTCATCATCAGTCTTTTAACGTCCGTCGTTGGACATAGACTTTCCCCACGATCCGCCAGATTTCTCTATCATGGACGACGCAGACCCAGTATTTTCTGAATTCGTCTAATTCATCGAGGCATCTTGTACTTTCTCGGCCTCGGTTTCGCATATGTTCCCTGGGGATCCGAGTTGTTAGTCGTGACGTCCATCGGTTGTCTCTCCATCTCGCAACATGACCAGCCCATTGCCATTTGAGTTTTCTAGTAGATTCCATGATGTCTCGGACCCCCGTTTTCTTCCAAATATATTGTGCTGTCGTGTGATCTCTCCATGTGGGGTTGAGCATGATTCTCTCCTGCGCACGCTGCATGCTTCTCAGTTTGCAGGTTTGTCTCTTGGTTAGGTTCCTTGTTTCAGTGGGACACTCTAAATACAATGTGGATAAATAAGGTTGAAACGGATAAAATTTAAAAAATCCTTGATGTGAAGTCAGATTTCTTCAAGAATATAAGACAATAATATACTTTGGAGGGCGCCGAAGTTCAGCTTGCCCAGGTCGCCAGAGATCTTACGAATGGCCCTGGTTCACGATAATTCAGGCATAGTCTTCTAGCTCTGATATGGTGATTCCTTCGAATCTTTGAAAGTCAGTGCTACTTAAACTGGTGACTGATTTGACCGAAGGTGAATAAAATTATTTTGAGAGTTGGGAAACATATTGAATGAAACATGACTTTATTTATTCAGACACTTTTTATTTTTTCTATACTTATAAAAGTAATTGTGTTTAACATAAACAATAAGCAAACATTGATTCTTGTTTACAATTGTTTTTCTGTTTTTTGGTTTTTTTCGAATGTTTTTTTCACATGTTCAAAGACTTGAATGAAAGAAACATTAAACAAAATTAATTTATATTTTTTTGCTTATTGTACAAAATGAATCATAAATAAAATTTTAGCGCGTGGGCAAAACAAAAATTATCAAAAACAATAAGGAAACTTGGTCACTGGCTGGTAGGGCGATTTTAAATCACCCGCCACCCGCCAGGCTCCCTCATGACGGGCCCCAACTTCCACAAATAGTAATTCGCCTACTACATTTTTACTAATTTTATACGATAAGCAAATCACTCTAAAACTACAGGTAGGGGCTCCTCAAGTAGCCTATCCACCCGGACCCTCAAATCTCCTGCTACGAATCTGGTCACGGGTGAATGAAATTTTCGTTAAAGACTCTAGGGTGACTAACACTGAAATAGTCCCAGCGCATTTTACATTCTCATTCTTTGAGACAGACTCTTCTTTTGCATGTACCAGTGGTAGAGAACTGAAAGTAAGGGGTCAGGGGAGATAGGGCTTGGGGTGTGGGATTTATCCCCCAACACACGCAACAAATTTAAATTCAACCGATTACTGAGAAATTCAGAGGCCACTCTACATGAGTAATTTGACGAATACTGGCTAGTTTTTCTCATCAGTGAATTGTCCAATAGAGGATTTTAGAAGTATATAGAGAGTGAAAAAAAACAAAAAAACTGGGGACAGACCCTTCGCACACAATACTATTGCACAACACCAGTGTACATACCATTGATTCGTACGGCCATTATTACGTTGTGAAAGAATCGGTCGCAATAATTATTCAGGTTTCTGTGACCATTCCAAAAATATAATGTTAGTAAAAGGAGAAAAGAATAATTCCAAGAATTTAAATAGAAAAAATGATGAGGAAGTAAAATGTTTTATCTGAAAGAAAGAAAAAAAAAAGAATTTGGTCAAAAGAGAGAAAATAAAAGAAGAAAAAAATAAAGAAAATGAAAGAGAACGAACATAAACTTTTTTATGCTCAACAATTTCATGCGATAGAATTCAGCTTGAAACCCAGCCGGTATCATGTTCTAATTCATATGAATACATACATACATACATACATACATACATACATATAGATGTATAGATATGTGTATGTGCGTGTATGTGTGTGTGTGTGTGTGTTCGCAAATATATATATATATATATATATATATATATATATATGTATATATATAGGTGTGTGTGTGTGCGTGTGTGTGTGCGCGTGAGTATTGCCTAGCTATTCACAATATGATATCTATCCATCTATCTATATATCTATCCATCTATCTATCTATCTATTTATCTATATCAACGTGAAAAAAACTCTCTCTCTCACTCTCTCTCTCTCTCACACACGCACACATATATGTATATATGATTTATCTCTGTGTGTTTCTTAGGATGTATGTCTATTCATGTTTGTGTAAATATGTATATATGCTCAACATTGTATCTATTCATCCATCTATGTGTCTGCTCGTATGTATCCATATACATAAATACAGACAGACAAGTTAACCTCAATCAATATATATATATATATATATATATATATATATATATATATACATATATATATATATATATATATATATATATATATATATATATATATATATATATATATATATATATATATATATATATACATATGAATATATATACATATGAATACATATATATAAATAGAAAGAGAGAGAGAGAGAGAATATGAATCTAAATATATATGGGTGCTTAGATATGGAAACCTATGTCTTCATCTATATGCATTTGTAAAAAATATATTGTGTGTGCGAGTGTGTGTTTCCTTCTCTCTCTCTCTCTCTCTCTCTCTCTCTCTCTCTCTATATATATATATATATATATATATATGTATATATATATACATATATATATATATATATATATATATATATATATATGTATATATATATATGTGTGTGTGTATTAAGATGTAACAAAATTCGTCAGACATAAATACGTTATCAATACAAAAATAATTATATTGAATAAATATGTACAAAATACTATTGGATAAATATCATATACTCATAATATATATATATATATATATATATATATATATATATATATATATATATATATATATATATATATATATATATATATATATATATATATATATATATAACATTTGCATTCTTGTTATTCGTTTCAAACATTATTTTTCCAAAATATTTACGGCAAAATAATGTATTTTTACACACACATACACACACACACACACACACACTCATGCACACAATACATAATACATAATACACACAAGCACGTAAATATGCAAAAACATAAGCACATATTCACATACATATATACATAAACATCGACGTATACATGCTTACACTATTCATAAATTTAATTATATTGACAAATGAAGTATATATATATATATATATATATATATATATATATATATATATATATATATATATATATATACATACATATATATTTGTGTGTGTGTGTGTACAGAGAGAAAAGGAAGTCTATTCTCCTGCTTGTACTTATACTAACCCATCCATAGACCTATATATGTACAGAGAGAGAGAGAGAGAGAGAGAGAGAGCAAGCAAGAGAGAGAGAGAGAGAGAGCAAGAGAGAGAGAGCAAGAGCAAGATCAAGAGGGAGTATTAGTGAGGATTATATATTTATGTATCTACCAACCTAGATTGCATTTTTAGCTCCGATTCCAACTTGATTCCTCAAAATGTTTGTATGTGCTTGTGTGTATTCGTGTTGAGTGTATGTGTGTGTGCATGTGTTTGCGTGTGTCAGCGTGTATATGAGTGTGTGCGTGTGTGTATATATATATGGGTACATCAGTTTTTCACAAACCTTTTTTTTTTTTTTCATAGCTCTACCGCATATATTTAGAGCATATATTTCATCTGCCCCCCGCCCGGTAAAGTCGGTCAGAAACGATACATCAATTTTGATAAAAAGATCTGTTTGAAGTTCAATGGTAATTTTCTCGTTTCAAAACAAATTCATGTTGATTTAGTTTAAATGACTTGAATAAGTTAATAGGATTCTTTAAAGCAGAAAAACGGAGAATATTTGAATTTCACACAGCGTTTCTATAGAATTGAATTTCCAGACATAGGACTCAACCATTTCTATCATTTGCCCTTTTGGGGCCTTTGCCTCCACCCTCTTGCCTAATAATCATACGACCCCTATCGCCCCTTGCCTCCCAGTGCCTTCCTTCACCACTAATGGAATCACTGGTATGGATTGATTCTTAATATTAGAACATTTATATTGAGAAATATATATTTACAAATATGTATACATAAGTTATTGATATATATATATATATATATATATATATATATATATATATATATATATATATATATATATATATATATTAGTATTCCAGAAAAGGGATCCAATAAGTGGAAGAGATAAGTTAGGAAAGGAAATGAATTGCTTGAAATAAATCTTAATTTTTTCCTGACTTAGATACTAGGATATTTTGATAAAAAGTTTTCCAAGTTGAATTTTGAGTTCACAGAACAAAATTATCTCGATCAGTTTCAATGAGATTTTCTAAAGGGAGTATACGTAAATATATTTCGGTCTTTGCATTGACATCTATCTATCTATCAATCTCTCTCTCTCTCTCTCTCTCTATATATATATATATATATATATATATATATATATATATATATATATATCACTCATATGCATATTCCTATACTTTTCATTCATAGGGAGTCTATATGTCATTCTTCCTGTATCCGAAAGAGTTACTACACGTTTTATTTGTGTGTGTGCGTGTGTGAATATTCATATAAAAAGATATAAAAAAGAACAAGAAACACTCATGAATTATTCAGAATGTACCTGTCTTATATATATATATATATCAGCCCATTTTCTTCAATTGTTTATTCTTTTTACGTTGTCTAGACCAAAAGATGCATTCACCGTGTAATGACAGGAGATCATTTCAAATGAAAGTTTCGATATCATACCACGCAATTCATAATCATTCTGTCAGATCATATAATCCATTTCTTGATTACATAATTGCCCGCGTTGAAAGAAACATGGAGAGCAGATATGGAGTGTGTGAAAACAAAATGAGAATTTTGAGTGAAAATAGTTATTTGGACCTTTGCATTACCGGCGACTACTTAGCTCAATGGTAAGAGCAACTATAGACACATGCATATATGATTAATTTTTCTTTCAGAAATTTAATATATTTTACAGTGTCGCAAATAATGTTTCATTCTTAGTTTATGCAAATCAGTAGTTTCCTCTGTTATTGTACTGTGTTCTGGGAATTCCGTGTTTTATAGAGAATTAGGTTTTATTTCTATTTTTTCTTTATGTTATACGCTTAATTCCATTGTGAGAATCATCTACGTATTATTTTTTTCATAGGGTCATAAGTACATATATATAGATATAGATCTATAGTTATAGATTTATAGATATGTGTGGATACACGTAGGTATGTAAAAAAGCATATATGCAAATATATATCTACCTCTACTTATGTATATTTGCATCAATGCTTGTGCATGAGGAAACTACTGTAAACAATCTATCTATCCTTATACATATACATATATAATCATATATGTGCGAGTGTGTGCGTATATGCAAATATATATATATATATATATATATATATATATATATATATATATATATATGCAGGAGTACAATAGTAACTCCGCAGCCTGGTGAGTTTCAGATGAATTTCCAACCCAATGCTTCATTGTATGATATATTCGAAACGTGTGATTAATATTCATCATTAGGAGATTATACTGAAATAAATAACTTTCCATCACAATACATACACACACACACACACACACACACACACACACACTCACACACACATATATATATATCTACACACACACACTCACACATATGCAGACCGAAATAGACACACACTTATATCTATACACACACACATATATATATATATATATATATATATATATATATATATATATATATATATATATATATATATATATATATATATATATATATAAGTGATGAGTAAATGCATACGATATTTAACAATGATATTAAGTGGCCATTAAGGAAAATAGTAGTTTTTAAATCAAGTTTATTAAATGAAAAGTTCTTTTCAAGTGAATGATATCACGTTCCATCACATCGTGTGACATTATTTTCTTGTAGAAACGAAGTTTTTTTTATT
>OY735230.1:7973416-8010916 GCA_963457665.1 Thysanoteuthis rhombus
TCATGTAATACAACGTGTTCACTACAAGTACTTATATATACCCACTTATAAATCATATGACACTGATTACAAAAATAGTCAACGAGCATTTCGAGATGAAGGCTTATATTTCCCATCTGGCCTGGGCCTATTATCTCTTTTGTGCGTACCTGTACCGAATAGGTCCAATACCATCGAACATCTTCATACAAACTTTATATTATTATTATTTCTCTCGTGAGCTTCAATTTGTTTTTGGTACTACATCCTACTTTGCGGACGCAACGAGCAGAATCTTTTTGAATTCAAAATTATGGAATTATATATTATTATGTGCTCCAGACACATTACACCCGGAATATGCACTCGGACTATGTACATGGAATATGTACCCGGGATATGGTATCATTTCTAGGAAAACTAATTAGAGTAATGTGCCGTTAAGAAATATAAAATGTCTGTTTTTATCGTTATCTTTCGTAAACGGTCATGTTTACACCTTAGAATGCACAAGTTTTTCGAAATGTTGTAAAAAGCCCCCCCAAAATTAAATGAAAAAAGCAGTTATCATCGGTTGCTAATTAAGGTTTGAGGTTGTGTGGTTTTTAATTTTCTTGGAATTACTAAATAATTATTTTGAAACAAAATTATACCGAACGCCAGGTTTCGGAACGCAGTAAGAAAGTAGAAATTTTTAATAATTTTTTTTTTTAATATATAATTCAAAGTGCAAATATGTCGCGCCAGTAAACTAGAAAATTGCCCATTACTAGCTACGGACGGGATTTTCGGCTAGTTCCTGCGGAAGGCCTAAATGGGGCATTCGGCCCCAATAAGATCAAAATTGTTTTTAGGGGTACCTCAATTCTATACCTGGGTACAATGCACCGTTTCGTCTACTTAGAGGCCACAAACAGACAAACGGAACAAAACCTTCAGATAGATAGATAGATAGATAGATAGATAGAAATCGGATCATTATTATCGGAGTGAGCGCGAACGCAGACCCCATGTTAACTCCTCTTTTGGGGATTTTTGAAAACGAATCTGTTAGAACGTGTCTGGCGTCCATTTTATACAAATTATATGGGATTGTGTTGTTTGGTTCCTGAATTACGCTAATAACATACGGACAGACGTTTGGTGAATCATAGTAGGATTTTAACAAACCGGGAAAACGTTACTTTATTTTTTTCAGATAGAATTACAGATAAGATAAAGTATATCTAATTCTTCCTTAAAGAAAAATGTGCTTTTTGGCGGTGGGGTGGGAGTACGTATACCAAAACAAACTCTTTCTGGTGGTGTGCAAGTCTGGCCGCTGCAATCTTTGTATAGTAAGTAAAAAGATTTTATATTGTAGATATAAGTAGAAAAAATGTATTGTTGATATTAGTAAAAAATTATCTTTAAAAAATTCTTTTGTATAAATGTAATTATATATTAAAATGAATGAAGCCCCTCTGTATTTGTGATGAACATTTCCATAGATATGAAAGTTTGGCTCAGTCAGTATGAGAGCCGTCGATCGATCGTGATTTCGAATGACGGTTTGGATACGATAATTTTTTTACATCGGTTTGATTTTACATGACGACACAGACAAACAGTAGAGAGATCATCATCATCATCATCATCATCATCATCATCATCATCATCATCATCATGTCGTTGGACAGAGACCTTCCCCAGGATCCACCACATTTCTCTATCATGGGCGTCGCGGAGCCAGTATTTTCATGAATTCATCTAGTTCGTCTCTCCATATTGCATTTTGTCGGCCTCGGTTTAGCATGTGGTCTCTGGGGATCCATGGAGTGAGTCGTGATGTCTTCGATTTACCAACCCTAAATTAAGTGAGGATTGTTATTGGGACAGAGGTAAAACAAAGTCAACTCCAAACTTGGACTGGAGTTTAACAATCATCCGAATCTTATTGGTCCCTATTCAAGTTGATTATTGGTTAATATCTTCTTTTTTTTTTTTTTCCTGCAACTACCTTGGCAGGGAAAGTAGCGAGCACTTTGCGTAAGTACTCACTTAATCACTCTCTTTTCTGTCAACCATCGTGGTATGACAGTGACGAGACATTCCTTGTCAAGAAAACTGCTGATTGGATGAGGTGCAGGGAGTAGTAGATTTATGTCTTTCCCAAGGTATTAATGTGAAATTAACTCGAACAACCTCTGGCGTTATTCGAAATCTGATTCCTTTTTTTTATATTAGCCGTTTTGCTACCCACCATACTGTTATACAGATTGTACCCATGAGCGTCCGCTGGAGGTGGGTGTGACCCAGCCCCCCTGGATCAGGCTTTCTTATCGAGGGCGTAAGGTTTTTTTAGTTTGAATCTTATCGTCAATAATGGATAATGTTCCCATATAAAAAGACTGAATTATTATTCACTGGTAACAGGGTTGCCACTAAGATATATTTGGAATATACCCTTTGCCCCCTCCCCCCCGGAATATATCCTTCTGCAACCCCTCAGAAAGCAGCAGTAACGGATGCCCATGGTTGTACATCCCTAACCTAAAGCTTTGTGGTCCGTGAATTAGCCGTCGTCAGTTTGGTCTGCCACCAGATTTCGTTGATTTGAACCGTAATTAAGCTATTACCAGAGGCGTTGCTAAAGGGTGGGGGGTTAATTTCAAAATGCCCCCGGGCCCCAAACAGAAGAGTGATCCAAAGAGCTTTTTGAATAGTGCAACTGCATTTATACTGACATCATAAAACAGATGATAATCCGACCTTTGGGATTGTTTCCACCAATTAAGTGATAGAGTACGTCTATTCATTGCGAGTTTTCCTTATTCATCAAATCTCACTAAATGTTGGAAGGCCCCTCAAGGAGCCAAGCCCCATCCATAGGGACACTACGTTTCTAGCAACGCATCTGACTATTTATAAACCGACTCGTTAAATTAACTGTGCAAAAACCGAACCGAGGCTTGAGACCGAATCGAAAAACTCTAAATTAGACAACTTTTCGTCGGACAATTCAAGTTTGAGAGTCTCATAAATCATTTTTGTACAACTAATTAAATAACAAAATGAAACTCAAATAATTTCCATTCATTATAAAAATATAACGTTTTATATTCGACTCTATTAGAAAAGTCATTAAAAATCGATTTCTGTTTTCCTGGCATTTGAAATGATCTAGCAATGGCCGGGTCCCAAGATTGTTGGATTAAAGAGGTTTGATCCTAATTAACTGCCAGTCTGGTTAGTCACTCAATAAAAACTGTCCTCTGACCAATGTCTTTTGGCAGCATACTGAATTGAGTGTGATCAATTAAAAAAATGGAAAAAAAAACATGATCAAAGAATAGATTACTTCTCTCACCTTTCGTCTGGCTGAGATCCCTAAAGAAAATTGTCAGAATTTCTAAAAAAGCAAGCGTGAATGCATCCGAGCTCAAACTGAGGGGGCAATCTAGAGAGAGAATTTACATTGCATTTTATATATCATAGTTTAATTAAATGTCCGCCTACCTTCTTATTTATCTATCTATCTGTCTATATATCTATCTGTCTACCTATCTATCACAGTCTAATCAAATGCATCTATATATCTATCTATTTTCAGTTTTTATACCACGTTTTAATTCAATCACAGTCTAATTTAATGTATCCGTCTATTTACCTATGTATGTATGTATGTATGTATGTATGTATGTATGTATGTATGTATGTATGTATGTATGTATCTATCTATCTATCTATCTATCTATCTATCTATCTATCTATCTCAGTCTGTTAATATCTATTTATCTATCTATCTATCACAGACAAATTAAATATATCTATCTCAGTATGTTAATATCTATCTATCACAGATCGATTAAATCTATCTATCTATCTATCTATCTATCTATCTATCTATCTTTCACAGTCTAATTAAATGTATCTATCAATCTATCTAACATGTGCACATAGGCGACAATCCATTAGTAATAGAAGTTTAATTAAAAGCCATAACCAAGAAATGTTTATTTATTTCTCTTACCTAATCGTTCTTATTTCCGTAGGGGTAAACACAGACCAAGAGTTAATGTACGCAAGAACTGTCCATAAGTTTTCGATCAAGCGCTTTCGGCTGTTCGTTGGTCCATTTCCAAGACCCCAGACTTTAATAGCTATGGACAAAAAAACACTTTCTGTCTAGAATATCGCTTCATGTGATATGTCATCATTACATCATAGTGCTCTAGTTGAACTAAACTGAATTGAACAATGGAACAGCTAACATTTATACGGTCTTATAATTTTGAGAAGGGTCATTAACATTCAAAGAGTCGGTAAACCCAAGGATCGGCATACAACAACATGTCACTCAGTTATACAAATCAAACCAGTATGGGATTCAACCAGTGCCGGATTATGACGAGGGCTCTAGGGGCTGCAGCCCCAGGGGGCTTTTTGCCAGCTGGAGGGGCCTCCAGAGATTAGGTGAAATGTTATATCATTACAGAATGCTGAATCAAAGCGTAAGTTCTCTGAATTTCCTATATAAGAAAAAGGTTCTATTAATATGCTGTATATATAAGAGTTACGACAGCAAAAAGACACTCTACTCTGAATATATTGTATGACAGTTTGTGGTGAATAACTAAGAGAGACTTGCTCTCATGGCAATAGAAGACGATGTTCTCAGGAACTCACAATTTACTGTCGTTTTGGAAAAATTAATTCCAAAGGAATCAAAACAAAACAAATCTTCAAATTCTTATTGTTTTTAGCTTTCTAAAAATTAAATTAAATTTTTCTTGAACTTTTCCTCTCTTTTGAAAATATTACTGGGGGACTCACAGTACCTATACCCCAGGGAGCTCACAGTAATTGCACCCCAGGGGCCTCACAGTGTCTGTAGCCCAGATGCCAATAAGATCTTAATCTGGTACTAGATCTGGATTTCTGCTGAACCAGCACAAAGTATCAAAATTCTAGCCTAAGAAAAAATTGAATCAAAAACATCTACATCCTACATTATAAACCGTAGAACTGTTTTTTCCCCCAACCGTTACTTAACACGGCTGGTAAAAAAAAGGATTAACCCTCTGTATAATCAGATAGTCCTCCTTAACAAAGCCCTAGGATGGATCATCTGGAACGTCAAGTGAACAATGAAAACGCACCCCCCCCTCCCAAAAAAAACGGACGCAAATATCCGGGGACGCCAATGACCGGGATGCATTTGACCGGAGCATCGTTGTCCAGGATACAAATGCCACAGAACCAAGTTTAACAAGTGCAGAATTTTAACTAGCTGTAGTTTTCGCAGTCCGAAAGGAGAAATGTATAGTAGCCCTGGCCTAACAGAGGAATTACTCAAAACTTGAAAAGACACTACCAGGTAAAAAGAGTTCCCGTTTTAATGTACAGATAATACATATGAAGAAGGCCAGAGAATGGGTGGTCCGAAATGTGGGAACAGCAAAAATAGCAAGTGTTTGATTGCCCGAAAAAATAAAACCTTTAAAAACTAATATCTATTATTAGACTTTTGTCCCAAATCATTGACCCATTGCACTTGCGAATCGATCTGTGAGATGAGCTTATTAACCATTTCCCAATAAATAGATGCTCCAATTATTTATAAAGTTTATCTTACTCGACCGTATTAGTTGTGAGACACTTAGTAAGATCAATTTTCACTTCTTTAGTGATATAGGTCTAAAAAAAACTAGCTTGATAAGGTTAATGCTACAATAGGCATTTAAATAATCTTTTACCAAGATTAGCTTGGTGTGGCACAGTCATGAAACGCTCGATGATCGTGAACAGTACCTCTACCCCAGAAGAGAAGTGGTTTCAAAACTGGGGTCCATCAAATATTGCTTTGCAACAGTGTTCCCTTTTAACATGACATTATAAATCTTGTGTCAGAGAAACAACATCACCCATTGGATATCTTCAGAGACACATAATTATTATACACAGACCTGTACCATAAATAAATGTAAATAAAAAAGAAGGGTGTATAACCCCTGCATCCTCCCAAAAGTCACTTATAGAGCTGAAACATGGAACCTAACCATGAGACAGATCCGCAAATTAAGAACCATGCAACGTGCACGTGAAAGAATTATGCTGGGCCTCACATGGAGAGACCACAAGACAGCACAGTACATCCGGAAGAAGACAGGACTCAGAGACATCATAGAATCCATTAAAAATCTCAAATAGCAGTGGGCTGGCCATGTTGCAAGAATGGCGGACAACCGATGGACATTGTGACTCACGACATGGATCCCCAGAGATCACATGCACAACCGAGGCCAGCAGAGTATTAGATGGAGTGACGATATGGAAAGACAAATTTAGAAAGAACTGGCTCCACGACCCCCACGATGGAGAGCTGTGGTATATCCTGGGGAAGGTCTCTGTCCAACGACAGACGTTGAAAGACTAATGATCATTTAGAAAAGATATGATTTTTAATGGCCTATTTTTCATTGTAGTTCATTGATTACAGTCTAAATCTAATGCTAAAAACAAGGTTCCAACGAAATATTTCCTTCATAGGCGTCCTTGAGTTTCCAAAGTTTCAAAAACTCTGCATTAGAGAATCAGTTCTGCGAATCTAGCATGCAAGCCATCACTTTATGATGACCATGTATGCATGTTTATATGCACAAAACGCTGAATTCGACGATGTAGATTAAATAACGAAAATATCAAATGAGACACAATGCTACCATGATACCAAACAATACAACTCTAACCTGATATTGAAAATGGCAGGTTGTATTACCAAAAGCACTTTATAATTTAGACAATATTTATGCATAGACATTAGAATCAAGGGTTCGTTAACTCTTTCGAAAACAAGAAAAAGTTATAACAATAATGAAAATGTACTTGTCTGTCATATTTAATAAAACATGTAGGTACATGTGTACATGTGTATGTTTGTGAGTGCATGTGTGTATGTGAGAGAGAGAGAGAGAGAGAGAGAGAGAGAGAGAGAGAGAGAAAGAGAGAGAGATTTCTTCATGAGGTGGATAGGAAGTCCTGACTTGGATTTTTAAAACAAGCAAAGGGCAGGTATGAAGCCCAAACCCAAGTCCAGATCAAAACAAGAAAAGGTTTCTACCAGAACTGTCAACATGAGTTTCTTCAGTTTTTGAGCTGATCTGGCTGGCTGGCTGGCTGGTTTACTGGGTATTTATATCATGTGTAAATGCTACATCAATGGAGCTAGAGGGCTGAACATTTTAGCATTTATTCCTTTTTATGTGTGAAAAAACTTTTTTTTTCAAAATTACCCGAGTAGATAGTTTGGTGGGGATTTCAATTTACAGTGTAAGTTCATCCTAAATTGGTGCCTTGATTTGTAGTGATCAACATCTAGCGAATGCGAGACAAGTGACTCATTCATTGATCTCACTTTTCTTCTATTTGTTAAAAGTGATTTATTTAATGAATATACCTGTATCAGTTTCATCTATATTTTGTTAAAAGGGTTTGGTTGCATGTGTATGTGTGTGTGTGTGTGTGTGTGTGTGTGTGTGTGTGTGTGTGTGTGTCAGTATATTACCAGAACACAGCGAAAACTACATATCATAGTTTTGTCAGCGCTCTACCTTAAACATGTTCCAACTTGAATAATAAAACAAATCCAGGTGATTTTCAACTGTTACGTTATGTTTTAGGAGGAGGTTCTGTTTACAATGTATCTATAATGCTAAATTGGTTCTAATTTTGTATCAACCAGTTGTGACGTCGTAAGGAATCGTAATAAATCACATTTTTTAAGTCGTTTTTTTTTCTCTTATCTTGCTTCATGTTCTGCTTTTAAAAGTTGGCTCAAAAGTGAATGGAAACATTTCTTTCTCTACTGGTTGTCAATAGTGCGAGAAAACATTCTTCCTTTCTGGGGTCAAAAGAGACAAGAAATTTTTTTCCTTTTAAGGATCGAAAATGAGGAAAATAAATTTTCATTTTAGTTGTCAAAAGTGAAGGGGAATTATTTTTCTCTTAGGGGTGAAATGTGAAAAGAACGTCCTTTCCTTCTAGGGGTTAAGAGCGAGAGGAAACCTTTTTTCCTTCAAAGGGTTCGAAATTTCGGTCACGTTTTTCGGTTGTTCGTTTGTCTACACCATATTTTCGAAAGTTTTACATGGATTTCAATGAAATTTTATGGAAAGGTGGACGAGGGGGGTTAATTTAGCTTGCCCCACGATCTCTTGCATTTCAAGTAATTGTAAATTAACCACTTTCCATCTTTAGTCACAGTGTGCTTTCAAAAACAAAACATTTACATCTGGTCTAATAGGTTCTTTAGCATATTATCTGTGAGTCACACACCAAACTGAGGAAAATGATTTAGATAATTTGAGTATTTTGGCCATCTACATAATCTTCAGATAACCTTGACAAATTATTCCCTGGTAACTTCTTGATGTGCTCGCTATCAATCTCGAATGGTCTACCTGAACATGGAGAATCGTTCAGCGAGAAATCTCTACTTTTAATTAGTTCGATGATTCACAATACCCTCTCCAAAAACTGTACAAGGTGTAGTAGCTTTGAAAATCAGCAGTATGTATATATATATATATATATATATATATATATATATATATATATATATATATATATATATATATATATATATATATATATAGAATATGAACTATAGAGAGTGAGACAGACTCGGGAGTAAAGTATATAGAAGTTAGGTTTATTTATCTATAAACGTTTTTATAAATGGTCTAGACATGTTTCGGGAGGTATTCCCATTTTCAGTAGTGTGTGCTGTGTGTGTGTGTGTGTATGTGTATGTGTGTGCATGTATGTGTGTGTGCGTGTGTGTGTGTATGTGTGTGTGTGTGTACATGTATGTCATATATGTGTGCACGTGTATCATATATGTGTATGTGTAATATATGCATATATATGTCTTTGTGTGTGTGTGTGCTTTTAGAGATCATTGGTTTGATGTGGAACATGAGTCCACCATCAGAAGCTTTGCATTGTGAGCAAAAAGTGGTATCCCATCTGCAGGAGGCATCCTATATATATATATATATATATATATATATATATATATATATATATATATATATATATATATGTATATATATATATATATATATATATATATATATATATATATGTATATATATATATATATATATATATATATATATATATATATATATATATATATATACATACATATATATATATATATATACATATATATATATATATATATATATGTATATATATATACATATATATATATATATATATATATATATATACATATATATATATATGTATATATATATATATGTATATATTTATATATATATATATATATATATATATATATATGTGGGTGGTAGGTTGTGCTAAGACGAACAAAAGAATATATAAACGAATATAGGGTGTCACAAGTATGTAGACACACTTTTGCTAAGAGTTCATCCCCACGAAATTGACGAGATGGGGGTCATTGACTAACAACTAAACAAGAAAATGAAAAAAGAAAAAAGACAAGATATGCAAATAGAATAAGATGAAGATGATACACCCCCCCAATAGACTCCCACCTGAAAAAAAGTCCCAAATAGGTATCTAAAATGAATAGAAACATTCGCCTGGAGAATTCCAAACAGGGCAGAAACATGAACGTGTTTGTGCAGCAAATCCTTCATTCCATCACACACATACATATATATATATATGATTCAACAGAAGTTATTATAAATTGAGTTATATTATACTGAATGTGGACAGCGTAAATAGAAAATACAATTGAAGAAAAGGTGGCTTTTACAGGAATCGAATCTGCGACCGATACGGTTGCCACTTCAAGGCAGCGTTGTTCTTACCACTGAGCTAAACAGCTGGCGTATAAAAATTTATCTTCTAATTCTCTAAGTATGAGTTTTCGGGAAGGGGTCATGTGTCATTTACCAACTTACTCAACAGATCCTGAAAATAGAATTTATTACGGACTTAACAGGAAACGAAAATACTTCAAGAAAGAAAGAAATAACCACGTGAAGAACTGATTTAGTGGCTAATGTATTTAAATAACAAAAAATTAAAAAAATGAAAGACCAAAATGAAACATTTGGAGAGAAAAAAAGCCAAAAAGTATTTAAAATTCTTAATTCACACACACACACACACACACACACACACACACACACACACACACACACAACATATTAAATGTTAAATATTAAAATAAAAAAATGAAGAGAAAAATAAAACATTTAAAAAACAACCAAAAGTTTCTAAAAATTTAGATACACACACGCACATATACATAGACGCACATACACAACCATACACACACACATATACACACACACATACGCACAACGAAATGGAAAATGAAACATTTAGAAAAAAGACTAAAAGGTCTTTAAATTTTCAAACGCTTAAACATACACAAAAGCACACGTGGACAAACACAGGCACACACACACACACACACACACATAAAAGCACACACGCACACGCACATGCACACACACACACACAAGCACACACACACACACACACACACACACAAACACATACGCACACACACGCACCATATTAAATGGTCATAAATCGTGTTCAACACCCAAAGGAAATTATTTCAGAGCTCAAATGTCCCCCAAAAGAAGGCGAAAGTCATTAATTTCCTTAAATGCGGGGTATTAAAAAAAATAAATTGGGCGTGTTGTAAATATTCCATTTAAATACGAAAAAATGTCTAGACAAGCCTGGCTACAACAGGGTCAAACTCCAATCCAACTTCTATACTGACTGAAGATGATTACTTCAACTTTTGTTTTGTATGTTTGATAAATAAAATTACCAGCTCGGCAAAACATATTACTTTAGCTCAGATGGTAGGAATAACGCTTACGAATCGATTGGTCACAATTTCAAATCATGTTAAAGATATGTTAGTTATATAAATCGACGTGGTTGAACATGAAGGTACAGACAAAGAGGAAAGAGTTTACTCCCCTTGGACGAGTATTGTTCTTGTTCTTATTTTTGTTACGGTGGGAAAACAAAGTCTGCTCCAGCCACTGATTTGGACTGGAATTTGACAAAAGAATTTTTTGGTCGATGCAAAAGTTTCAGTGGTACACCACATACACGCACGTACGTACACACATACACGCACACACACACACAATCTCTCTCTCTCTCTCTCTCTCTCTCTCTCTCTCTCTCTCTCTCTCATATATATGGAACCCAACTTTAAAACCTTTTAGAAAGTTTTTTTCTCAAAACTTTTTACTTTGAAACATTCCCCTAGGTCCACTGAGTATGCATGCAGGATGTTTTTCCAGTTTTGGGACAAAAGGATATATTTCCAAAGGTGGAATGTGAGAGGAAATATATTCGGAATATATCTTAGCAGCAACCATGTTATATGCAAAAAATAATACCACGATTTTATACGGGTGCATCTAGTTGGGGTTGCATAAAATAATTGTTCAGCACGATTATCCTTTATAGTTATAAGATTCCAACTTTCAAACACCATCGCCCTGGATGCAAAGGCCTGATCTGGGGTTGGGGGGATGACTAGTCTGTTCCCCACCCTCCGTGTGATTCTTGTTGAATTTCATTCTAAATGCACACTGCAGGGCAACTGCCATCGACATTAACCCATCACGGAACTCCTCTGGTGAGGGCCAGTGTATCAAGATAACATGTTTTCCGTCACAACATCCAGGTTATTCCACCCGCTCAATCACAGCGGATTAAATTTTAGCTCCTTAATCAACAAGTGATTACAAATTAGGGTATTAGAAGGGTGAGTAAACCTAGTAAGAGGTTGATCGTAGGGGTAGCGTTACGACCTATCCCGTACGATCACCGAAGCTGTGCAACGTTTATTGTCGGGTTAGGGCCAGATTCCTTATAAAAAAATCCTGCTAAACTAGCACAAGCAATGAGAAGAGGAGAAATTCATATCTGCAGTTTTTTTACGGGCCAATTTCAGCACTGCAAATGAAAATTCATCATAAGATCCTTTTTTTCACAACTGACAAATTTCTGGAATGTTTGTGGGTCTAATACATTAAAGCACATAGAATTACAAAAAATAATTAGTTATCTCCATTGGACTCCACACCTCCTATGCTTTTAACCAATGGGCCCTGGATTTGTCCACTGGTTTTCTTGGGATTTAATAGAAGATAACAGATCATGGAGAAAAGTGGTTTTGATCTTGTATTGACCTTTAGTGACGTCAGAGATCAGTGCCACGTATCATCTGTTAATAATAGTGTTAAGTTATCCTTGAACAGAAATTTGCAGCTCCGATGGTACAGACGTTTGGAAATCTATAAAATGTACACACGCATTCACCTTTATAGTAATAGATGTCTATAAACTTACTTTTATTGCACACACATATATATAGAGAGAGAAAGTGAGAGATTTGCACGAACGATTTAAATTCAAAAATATTTGTAAATTTATCGAATCACCGTAGCCCCACGGATGACCTGACCAACCAAGTGGACTACGGATCTTTGCTGTACTCTGTGTGTGTGTGTGTGTGTGTGTGTGTGTGTGTGTAGAAGGGGGTCTCCAGCTACAATCTTGACAATTTGCGTGAGTACACCACTAGGCACGACCAAAAAATTACCATTTTTCAAAATGAGCTTTTGGGGGGTCTCTCTGGTCATTTTGGGGCCAACAATGCCCGAGTCTTGTGCTGTTTTTAGGGGTTTTTTTCAGATTATTTTAGATAAAAGATCTAATTTTTTTTGGTTATCTTAGATAAAAGAACGTTTTTCCAAATAAAATTTTAGATGAATTTTTAGATAATTAGCTCTGCTACTCATGTGGACAACGGTGATTCATTTGTGTGAGGTACATTTTCCGGGCAGTGTTGGCTTGTTCAAATCGATTTTTCGACGAGTAAACAGATAGTTTGAATTCGGATTTGTTTTATTTACCGATCTTAGTTGAATTTATTGTCTCCGTCCGATATAACCTCTTTCCTTTGTTGTTATTTTTCAAACCTTCCCTCCTTTTATCACACTGCAGATCCAGGTAAGCAAAAAAACCAATATCTATCATCCTGTCTAGCTATAACAATATTAGCAAAATTGTCTATATCTGATGTAAACAGTGGCGATTGTGTTACTTAAGCTGATAACTGCATCTACGCTACGGGTCCCAAAACATTTTACACCATCGACCGATTCATGGAATTCTTGATTGCCAATCTATCCTTAAGAATATACAAAAAAACAAAATGGATAATGATTATTTAGTAGACGTGTTATTCAAGACATGATTTTGTTTAGTTTTGCTTCTTTTTTTTTTTGTATTAAACGAAAAACAAGCTTGGCTGCCGCAGGTTCAAACTCGACTCCTACTTCTATTCCAACTGAAAATGATAACAGCAAATTTCGTGTATAATGTATATAATGAATAAATTGGTAGATATCTAAGCGTTGTCAATATTGCTCAGTTGGTGAGAGAGCAGTCCAACCTTAAACACGAGGGCGTGATTTCATACCACCACATACATATATATATATATATATATATATATATATATATATATATATACATATATACATATATGGTGTAACGGGACAGACAGAAAGAGAATAGTTTACTCTTCCAAATTTAGTGAGTGTTGTTCTTGTTACGGGGAAAAAACAAAGTCAACTCCAAACTTGTACTGGAGTTTGAATTTTTTTTTTTTTTCGTAAAAGGATGAAACGAAAATTTGAATGTATGAAAATATGTGGACTAGACGAAATGGAATCTTTGTCGTTACTAGACACAACAACCTCGTGTGCTTATAATAATATCATTGTGGATCAGAAAATAGAATAAAAACAAGGTAAAAAAACTCATTATATATATATATATATATATATATATATATATATATATATATATATATATATATATATATATATATATATATAAGTTGTGATATATGTATTTTTGATTTCTTATACTAATGTCAGTTTTCGATCCTGAAAGTTCCATTGCGCCCCGTTTTCGGCCCAAACCATTTATCAATCCTTACAACTGTCCCATCAATCCTTAGGGGTCGATATCGACATATTCGGAGGTCCTTCATCTACGTATTTTCCAATTTACTTAGCAGAGTAGGACACAAGGACCCTAGAAGGAAGGAAATTGCACGAGGATCAAAGCTCAAAATGGATGGGGGGGATTGGCCTGCCTGAGAAATTAACATTCTGGGTCCGGGCCTTTTACTTGGATTCAAACACCGACATCTAGCATGGATGAACAAATATCTGTTACAGGCCTTTAAGGGACTGAAATCTTGAAAGTCGTCTAAAGTATTCTAATCAAGACTTTTCTTAATGATATCTATCTATTGAAAAACCGTAGCCATCAAAGATGATAAAAAGTGTGTCTAAGCGCTTGTTTGTGAGCTTCAGTACTCCTGGCCAAATTGTTTTGTCAGCAGGTTTGAAAATTGGCATCAATACTCCTGAGCCCCTTCTATAAAATAAAATAAAATAAAAAGTTTAACTCCATGTTAAATGTTTCCCTTTGGAAAACGACACTGATATCATAAAAAGAATTTATTCTGACCATATTTATTCTTCGATGTAATCTTTTTACAATACGTTAGTTCCATTCTTTACTATTATGGCTAGTCTATCTATTCATTTATCTACCTATCTATTTGTATATACACCAACAGAAAATGAAATTGCAGTAAACAGAATGGTTTTTAATTCATCAACGTAATTTGAAAATATCAAAGTTTGCATGTATTATACACATATAGTGATCAGCCAACGACACAGCGGGTAAGGGTAAGTGCTCCCCTGCCTTACCAAATTTAGGCAAAGTATGTTAAACTTCGGGAAATCAGTCTGATTCGGGGAAAACTGTGGAAAATTTCGGGCAAATCAAGTCTTATGCCTCCATGTCGAAAGAGTTCCCATACGCTTTTGTATATGATATATTTATATATGTATACCAACGTATATCAAATATGTACTTGCATATAATTAGTATTAGTCTGGACTTATACAAGTTAAAACTTAATAAGCAAACATGAGGGTTTTTTTCCCAGGGGCGTGATTCGGACTTTGGCTCCAATAAGCTCGGGTTGCTATTCTGTCGGGTTACTCATGGGTAGCAGACCTCGACAATCAACATACATCTGCTTCTGTTAGTGTGCCTAGAATCTGCGCTTTGAGTTGGAGAAAGCCGCTCTGTCCTGAGGATCTGTGCTTAAAGTCGCAAACAGCCGTACTGTCCCGACCCCTGCTTGGAAGGGGCGGGATGACACCAGAGCAAGATCGGGCATCTAGCAACTACGGAATGTTCATGTATTGTGGTTTAAACACAAGTCAGCCTCACTGTCGGAATATTTCCGCATAGGGACTGGAGACCCCAAAAGGTGGCTCAAGCATCTGCAACGAGAAAGATACTCCTATCAAAACCTAGGGGCCGTGCTCCTATCCGTGTCACCTCGGTGGACCATATGATGCAGACCCTCAGCCTAATGGGTGAGGTCAGTCCTGAACAAGTCACTCATCATTGTGAAACTCCATTCCTCACCGGAGCCCCGTCATCTACAGTGCTATGGAAGACTTTTCCAAGAAATCTGTTTGCAGAGTCGAAGATATATATATATATATATATATATATATATATATATATATATATATATATATATATATATATATATGTATATAAAATGAATAAATATTTTTCCATGGTTCATTACAAATTCTACTTTTTATTTCACTTGAAAAAGATTTCCAAATGAATCTTGTTTCAAGTGAAACAGAAGACTGTACTGTTTGCAATGAACCATTGAAAAATATTTATTCGTTCTATAACCGCTCCACAAATGGTATTGAGCCCTTTTTTTGAAGGAACATCTACTTAATACATTAAAACCGATACACACGCTTGTTGTACATAATTATTAGTTCTCTTATATATATATATGTATATATGATTACAAATTTCGTTATATTTTCTAGAAACATATTTGAAATGATCTCTCGTCATCACACGGATAATATATCACTTACCCTAGACAACGTAAATAGAATAAACAATTAAAGAAAATGGAGCAACTAATTGTTTATTCTATTCATGTTGTCTGGGGTGAGTGATACATAAACCATGTAATGACGGGAGATCATTTCATAAAAGTTTCTATATAATATAACGCAATTTGTAATCATTCAGTCACATATATCCATTTCTTGATACAAACACACACACACACACACACACACACACACATATATATATATATATATATATATATTGTGTTGATGAATAATTTTTAATTGAAATTCTTTCATATTAATCAACAAAGATGCAAAAGTACTTATTTTTTCTCCTTACATTAAAATTGAGTATTCAAAAACGAAATTTCTCTCGAATCGAGAGAGTTTATATTTGGTACCGATAAATTCAAGCTGAAAATTATCTTTTTCATTTGCTGCTGCTAAAAAAAGAGAGAAAATAAACTCAAATTCGAACAGGATATATTCAAGAAAATTTCCGTCGGATGAAAATTCAAGTGGGAAGTATTTCATATAGCAGTTGGCTCCCTGGTTTTGAATAGATTGATTCAATAAAGCATGAACTCATGGAATTGTCTAGTCACGTGATAGGCATATATGCAAATTTCTTTTCTGTTTGTTTGTGCGTTGATCCCATTGGTTGATTTATTTCCCAATCATGACAACAACGAAGATTAGGTCGTAGAAATTCTCAAGACTTTATGTCTGATCACTCACTAAAACAGTTTTGAGTTGTGCTGAGACTTGGGGGAAAAAAACTTGTAAGTATGATGTCTGAATGATTCAAAATAATACGTAGTACCTGAGAGAATATCTTTCGAGTTTAATTTAGCGCCCAGAGACACCTGCGCTAACACACACAGACGAGCAGGGAGAGAAGAATCAGTAGCCCACTTGGCTGGTTGGTCGGGCTATTGGTGGAGCTACGGTGATGATTATTATTATTATTATTATTATTATTATTATTAATAATAATAATAATAATAATAATAATAATAAAAAGAAGAAGAAAACTCATCTTATATGATATATGATAGATATATAATTCTGAGAGAGAGAGGGGGGAGAGAGAGAGGAGGGGAGAGAGAGAGAGAGAGAAATGGTGGTATGTAAGTGTGTGTGTTTGCGTGTGGTCCACTTGATTTTCGACCCCTGGTGTGCGATAGGCATAATTGGAACGCGCTATGTTAGCTAAATAAGAAAACACGTTATTTCAACACGTACCTAACGAATAAATGTCCATTATCTGGCTTAACAATATCGTTGTTACTTGCCCTTCATTCCTGCGTGGAGGGACGTATAAACTTTAATATCTATTCACAAAAATCAACAAGATAATTTATTCCTTTTTAACAAAAGATTCCCATAAATGCTTTATCGCACGATATCTCAAAAAAGATTTAATGTACATCTTTATTCCAGCCAAATTTCACCATGACGAAGAAATCACGTTATCTTAAGCCATTGTCTGTCCAACGTAAGGGAAAATCATGTGATCAAAATGGCGCCTGAAAGGCATCAACGGTCTGAGTTTCACTTGGTCGCACGACTTTGTTCCTTGACAGAAAGAGTTGTTTTCTGATTACTTATGGGTAAAAAGTATGGAAAATGTCAAATATTCCCTTCAAACTTTACTCTTGTGACCAGGACATTGATATTCATTCATTGTTATTTTTCTTTCGCCCGCCATCTATTTGGAAATAAGCGCATTTCAAATGAATACTGTCCTGATCATAAAAGCAAATTTGGGAAGGAATAAATGACATTTTCTATATCATTTTTAGATATAATCAGTTGGAAAATATGACTTATTACCAAGGAACAAAAATGTAAATATATGTTATACAGTACACTATGTGTTTAGTCAGCAGTTCTACATCAAGACAAGTTTAGGTAAAGACCGTAAGTGGGTAATTAAAAAAAAAAAAATTTGTTAACTTTTGATATTCATGTCTAGATCTAGTTTGAGACAAGGATTTTTTTTTGCTAAAAAAACAGCCCCAAATTAATAGTTCGACTAATACTCAGGTCAGTCAGAAATGGCCAATACTTCTGCCGATATGTATACAGCGACGATGGGCTCAATACATATTAGCGAATGACAGCACCCGTTGTTTTAACTCAATTCATTACCATGGTTTTGTATAAAATTCTATGTCGGTAGAATAAGAGGTGAATTGTGTAATATCCTTCCAAAATAATTTTTCTAATAGATTCGTAATCTCAGCTGGGAATTTCACATTTACGACTTGAAAACAACGATGGATATGCTGAAGATGAAAGAAATTCATATTAAAGTGATTACTGCATTCTGTTAACGGTGAACTTATAAGGAGGGGATATTCACCATGACGATGTTATGTCAAAATAACAGACTCGGCTTATATCCAAGTCCGTTGCTTTTCTGTAAGTTCATACTCCATTGCAAACTTATTTTATTCTCACGATCGACTTAATACACAGTATTCATAATGTTTTATAGAACTGATACATACGCAGTGAAGAATTTTGTTTGTATGCCACCTAGTGCGTTACGTCATCGCAACGCTCGAATACAAGCGCATGTGGGACCCCACATAAAACCATCTTTCTCTATTTTTCCTTGTAAGTAGATTATATATATATTCAGTTGTTATAATTCTGAATTTAAAAGTATCTTAAAATTTGATAAACAGGTCTGGTTAGTGTCTCAATAAAACCCATGACAAGTGTTCCTTGGCTGTATTCGGTGCTAGGGGTGATCAATTACAAAATCACGAAAAGGGTCATTAATGATTTCCGAAAAAAAAACAAACAAAAATATTTTTCCTTGACATAATAAAGAGTAGATGTCTGATAATTCAGCACCCTAGCTCCAGTGGCCTACACGTGCGATACATCGCTCGCCAGCCATTTAGTCAGACCCGCTTATAAACTGAAGAAACCTATGTTGACAGTTTTAGTGACAGCTTCGCGTGACGGTCTCTAAAACGATTATCATTCTTAGCTTTTTGTCCACTCATCTTCATAATGACCAGAAGATTGCCGAAAGCGCTCTAACTCAAACCCATGGACAATACTTACATTCATTGTTACATTTGAACGGGTTTTTATTTCATCTCAATAAATGAAACATTACTTTCAGAACAGACAATGCACATCGTGCGTTAGGGCGTGACCATGCTTGTGTGTGTGGGCGTGCGTGTTTGTATGATTGCGCATGTGTATATGTGTGTGTGTGTGAGAGAGAGAGGGGGTGGGGAATGGGAGTAGGGGTGAAATTCGAATCAGATGTTTTGAACGGAAGCAGAACATGCGAATCTTCGATCTCCAACCAGATCATCTTTCATCATTTGTCTACGCTTACTTGTTTGTTTGCCTTACACAGTTCGATATTCGATACGAATGCTTCACTCCCTCAGCATACGATTGAATAACAGCAAACACCCGGCTACCCCTTTCACCCACCCGCTCTTTTGCCATTTAATCAACTGTTTGTTTCTTTGGGGGGGATATCTTTAGTTATTCTTTCGTGTACACACACACACACACATTCACTCAAATATATATATATATATGTATATATATATGTGTGTGTGTGTGTGTGTGTATGTATATATATATAATGTATATATATATATATATATATATATATATATATGTGTGTGTGTGTGTGTGTGTGTGTGTGTGTTTGTGTGTGTGTTTGTGCGTTCATATATTTTCTGTCACAACACGAGGATTATCTGATACAGTCAAAATCCTTTTGTCTTGGTGGGGAACAGGGATGGCGTCCGGGGATCTGGGCCGGGGATAGACGTGACGTGAGTGGGTAGGGAGAGACAAAGAGCTCTGTAGGTAACAGCAGATGTAGATAATGATATATGCTCAGTTTTACCCAAGCTTGGCATAAGGTCATGAGAGGAAGTCATGGGGATCAACATATTGTGTCAATGGCTTACCTGACCTTACTTCACGAACGAAATCCTAGTTTCTCCAAAGGCAAGGATGAATAGCTTGGATTAGCGAACAAAAATTTTGGGAGCTACTTCCACGGCTATAGGATCTTAAACGGCGCTACCTGTGTTTTCAAATAGCCCTCCAGTCTGCATGATGAAGTTTTAAGATGAAGCGCGAATCGTGCAGGACAGACCCCATCCTTTAAATCAAGAGTTTGCGTCCTATGGTTCACTGAGATGGCACGAATAGGTATGAGTCGCTTTGTAGGTTTAACAGGAGTTTTCTTCTGGCAAAAGCCAGAGCAAGCAACGTGGGTAACAGTCTAAAACAGACTGATATAGACCAAGTACCTGATTTCTATAAACAAAAGAATAGATTAATCTAGAGAGGGACAGGTGGGTGAATAGGCCAAACCAGCTGGGGGTAGTGATGGTAAATGGTTTTACAAATTTGAAGGTGATTACTCCCTTGGTAGAGGCAAATACAATTGTATTTATTGCTTTTTACAATAGTACTATTCTCTATTGTCTTAATTACAATTATGAATACCTTTGGTCTACCAATCCTTCTCGTTCTTTTAATCTGTTCTGATAATTATAAGTACATCATGTACACCACGTTTACACACATCCACACACCCACACACATATGTTTATGAAAGTGAAAATTGGAAGTTGAAGAGAAGAACTCAAGAGAAAATAGGTGTAACATCAACATTTTTCATTACTATTCCATGGGCATGTTTCAATCCATTTCGACGGGTGCCAACCATCCTCTTCAGAGAAAATTTCCTCGGCCACAAACATGTGAACAGCAAAATTTTCTGTGAATAGCTGCAAATTCTTTCTCGGGAAAAGATGGCTGGCACCAGTCAAAGTGCATCGAAACCCGCCTACGGAATATTGAAAAAAAAATTGGAATGCAACACCTATCTCTTGAATTTTTCTCTTCACCTTCTAATTGTCACTTTCATCTTCATTCTGTCGGATCACTTCACATCCATAATGCAAAAACACACACACACATATAGATATACATGAATTATAAATTGCGTTATATTCCTGCAGGAGCCCCATTTTCTTTTGATTGTGTATTCTATTTACGTTGTCTAAATTGAGTGATATATTAACCATGTTACGACGGGAGATCATTTTTCAAATAGGTTTCTATATAATATAACGCAATTTATAATTCATTCTGTTGGACCAAATAGGTCCATTTCCTAAACACACACACACACATATATATATATATATATATATATATAATCATATGTATTTAGCATTGGAACAAACTGGATTCGTAAGGGAGTTTCAGGTTTCTGACAATTTTTTTGACCAGACGGGCGCAGATGTGATGTCATACATAGCCTACAGGGTTTTCCCTCATGGGGTGTGGCACTGCTCTGTGTAGTCAGATCTTGTGTTCTTGGTACAATATTTGTGAGGACTCGGGGAATTTTACAGGTGTTCCTACCTACGCATTCGCGTGTATGGTATCCCTACATTTAAGCGGTTTTGTGTCACATTCTAATCACGTGGGAGTTCGGGAACGTTGACAGAACTTCGCACAAGTGAATGAATCAACGTAGCCTGCATGTGTACCAGAAGTAACTAATCTAAAAAAATATATCTAAAATCATCGTCCAGAATAAAACCTTTATCTAAAATCATCTAAAAGAAATAGAACTTTATCTAAAATCATTTAGAGAATACCAGCACAAGATCTAGGGATTGTTGCTTTGCAATGACCACAGAGACCAAAAATGGCACTTTTTTCAAGAAAAAGAAAAAACAAAACATTTTCTACGTGACGATTAGTTGTGTACTCATGCAAATCATCAAGGTTGTAACCCCCAAAATTTGATCAGGAGCACACACACACACAAACACATACAGCCGATTTATATAAGAATCTGCAGCTCATTTTGCTGTTTGGTCTGGCGGGCCATTTGTAGGGCGATGTTTATTCAGAGTACACAAAATTCCTGTTTAATTCTTACATTATATAATGTAACCCATGAAGTAGATGAAATGGGACAAAAATAATTCGACATTCGATAAAAATTCACACACATTCAGTATTTCCCAATATCTGTTCATGTAATTCAAGTAATTTTCTTCAGTGTTTTTATCCGTTTCACATATGCTTTGTTATTATGGTAGTATGAGTAAATTTTCTCTGGGTGAGATCATCAGTTGTTTGCCATGTAACCGTTTCGGGGATATTAAAAACAAAACAGCTACATTAACTTCAGCAGTGTTGATCAAACACCACCATATATAAAGTCTAGAAAGCTTTGCAGCTTTAAACACATTAAAAAACATTTTCAATTTTTTCTTGTATCTCTTCAGTCACTTATTTCTCAATATCTATTAATATAATTTATGTAATTTTCTTCTGTGTTTTTCCCCTGTTTCACGTGTACTTTGTTATTATGATACAATGTATAAATTATCTCTTGTTGGGATCATCAGTTGTTTACCTTGTAACCGTTTCAGAGATTTAAAAAACAAAAGAGTAATATTAACATGGTACCCCAGTAGTGTTGATCAAGCACCACCTCCCTTTATCAGGTAGTTTTTGCCATACATCTAGTTTGTCATTTTATATAAGCTTTTATGTGTATTGTATTTTGATATTATTTCAACCTACACATTCATTTTTTGAAAAAAGGTTTACTTACATGGGTTACTCTAAAAACATTTTCAACGATGAGGGATCAGAAAGTATAACCATAGACATAGATGAATGATCTTCATTCTTTCTCGAATAAGAAGCAACAGAGACTTCGCCTCGCTGATGTAGTACAGCGGAAAATAGAGCAATACGTTGGACTTCTTCGTGATCACTGTTCTACAAGAAGTGAGAGAAATAATTTGTTTACTGATCCTCCCTAATTCATATTTTTATTTGATCACCCTCAGCACGGCCTGCTATTAAAAGATGTTGATCGCATGACTGTTTCTATTAAGTGACTATACAGACCCGTTTGTTGAATATAATGGCAGCCTCATATCCAAGGTTATGAGATCATGTTGTAAGTTAAAAAAAAAAGGGAAGAAAAGATCTCTCGACTATAGTGTAAATTCCTTTCGTACATTTTTCAAAATAATCTAATCTTCCCTTTTTTTTTTCAAAATCATTTTTTGAGTATTTTCTCAGCGATGCCCCCAATAAACTTTGCCCGAACTACCTGCTTCTTGTCTGTCAGCGTCATTGTTGAGATATTTGTGCGATTAACTGGCGAGATATGAGAGTGAATTAAATACTTAACTAACCCAAAAGTACAAACAAACTCGAACGCACACAGAGAAGCCCCTCCGTCGTGGAAGAAAAAAAAAGAAAAAGAAAGTATTAATAAAACAACAAATATTGATAAGACGAAGGAAGGTTTATTTATTTTCCAAGCTTTTGTGTCTTATCTCACATTATATTTATGTTTATTTTTCTCGTTAGTTTAAAGCGGCGAGTCAGCTGAGTGTTGATCACATCTACCCCTGTTGCCGACTCAGAATGCTTTTTCGTGCCTAACCGACCTCTCTATACAACGCATCACAAACTATCTACGAACTGGTATTTTTTTCCCTTGAATCGAGTTTCTCTCAATTCAAGGATAGATAGATAGATAGATAGATAGATAGATAGATAGATAGATTGATAGATGGATAAATATATCAGTGAGCATGCGCGCACGTGTATGTGAATGCATGTGCGAGTGTTTTCACATGTAGATAATCTTGACGTTTCGAATGTAGATAATCTTAATATTCATATGCATCGTACGAAGCAACTTGAACTCTTCAAAACCTGCGACGTTTTCTACGCACTTTCTGACAGATGTTTCTGATTCTGTTGAGAGAATTACATCACAATTTCAATAGACGCTGTCAACCTCTTTCAATTTGGTCTGAAAGAGAGTGAATTTGACTCTCTCTTCCCCTCTCTCTCTCGTTAAATTTCGATCAAATCAGTGTTAATCGGGTAAAACGTTCTTACATCCCCGTGTGCGTGTCTTCTCCTATGTTCGAATGTTGATAATTTTATAAGCCTTGCATAGGACGACACAATAAACGACGTTTTTCAACATGGTTTTTCAACATTTGCTACTAACACAAAATTACTGAAATTTTAATACTTCATCAAAAATACACAATTTCATGACGATCTCGCTTTCTCTCTCTTTCTCTCTCTCTCTCTTTCTCTCTCTCTCTAAATATTTGTTACAGATCAAGTTAGCAATATAGCCTAATATAAAGCAACGTCTGATATGTGATGGATTTATTTCATAGAGTGCTCGATACATTCAACTTTATACATCGGAAGTCAAGCTGTTTTAGAGTAGAGCTGGAAATATATAATAAGATGTGGATTCGTTACACAAACAAGTTTATGTTTCTGCCCTCTGTGGGCCTCAACTTTTTTGTTTAGCGAATCCATATCTTATCATATATATATATATATATATATATATATATATATATATATATATATATATATATCAGTATTTGAGAGTTTTGCTGAAGTGAAAGTAAGATGGTATGACGATTTAGATAGATTCCAGATATATTGGCCCAACGACGCCTATGATTGAGAGGTCTGGCGAATCTCGAAAGGTCCATGTCCAACGACGGACTTTCAAAGGTTAATGAATACGATTATCATGATGAAATTGGTATTGTGGTCGAAGCAGCTCTTTTTTTCCCACTTTCTCATTAAAATTGATTACCCGTTTTCGCAGCTTTCAACTTTTTTGAATTTGATCTGAAAGAAAGTGAATTTGGCTCTAGCAGACCTGGCGACTTTCCTCCTCCAACACAAAACACTTTCCTCCCCCTTCTTTTTGACTCTGCAAATAGCAAGCAGCTTCTTTATTTTCCCAATCTCCCGTTCAAGTACATGGTCCAGCTTCGTCAGCAGCAAACAGCTTTTAACTTTTTTCCAGTTTTGTTTGGGAGAAAGTGAATTAGGCTCTCATTGACCTATCTCTCTTGCCCCAACCTCTCTCTCTCTCTCTCTGCGTCTCTGACATATTTTTGAGTGCTTTCAACGTTTCCTAATTTGTTCTGAACGATAATCTGACTCTCATAGACCGTTTGAAAAATGACCGTATAAAAAATGGCTGTTCTCCTATTGCATTATTGCCGAAACCCGTAACTATTTCCAAGCAAGAATAGAGAAAAGAACATTTTCGTAAAAAAGATGAATATTGTGAAGAGAGTAAAAGAAGGGGCCTTCAGCTCATAATTTCAAAGAAGATTTATTAAAGATTAATAGGCTTGTCATCAAAGTCAATAATTGAACAAGCGTAGCGTTAAAATTTGAAGTTCAATCGAAGAATATTGTCAGAATAAACGCATAAATGCATTTAGTACTGATTACAAACATATTTGATGGATAGTTCGATATGAGGCTTCCTTATCCCGTACGGCCAACTATCAGCTTTTCACGGACCTAAATCGAAACCTTGGATTCGTACTTTGGTACTTTGGAATCAGCGCCAAATACGCAACTATCTCAGTCAAGGGGCATCTTATGCGCGGATTCTCTTACTAACTACGTGTTTTCAAATATGTTCTCACGCGGTCTTTTTTTGTGACATATTTTCAGGAAGTTTCAGGAAAATTAACGAAACAGAATTTTCATTAAATGAATAGAGTTTATGGATACGCCGCTGGGAACTGGTTCTCTCGAATCCCCCCTCTCTCCGTCTCTCTGTCTCTCTGTCTCTCTCTCTATATATCTTTAATGTTTAATCTCTCAGGCTGAATCACTCCCCCCTCTCTCTTGCTGTCTTTATCCTACCCTCTTTTGACTTCATCCTTTCTATCTCTCCTTTGCCTCTGATTCTTCCAAATTCTCCTCTCATTCACTCACTACTCTCTCTCTCTCTCTCTCTCTCTCTCTGTGTGCTTCATTCTCTATCCACTTGGACTCTTTCTCTCTCATCGTCTTCTTTTCTCCCCTTTAGTACTCATCCTCTCTCTCTCTCTTTCTCTCTCTTATTTTCCCTCTTCTGTTCACGCTCTTTTCTCTGTCCCTCTCTCTATGTCTCTGTCTCTCTCTCACCATAATATTTCTGATCTCTTCCTCCTCTACCTCTGTTTATGTGTCTCTCTTTGCCTGTCTGTCTGCCTGTCTCTCTCTCTCTGTCTTATCATCCCTTTTCTTCTTCTGATCTCTCTCTCTCTTACACACCATATTCTTTCTGACCCCGACTAATCTCTCTCTCTCTCTCTCTCTCTCTCTCTCTCTCTCTCTCTCCCTCTCTCTCTCTCGATCTATCTCTATTTTTCTGTCTCTTTTGTTTCTTAACGGGGCACGGATATCATGAACCTCCACCAACAGCCCCTGTCCGAACTAACGGGCGTCGGCCATATTGGTTTGAAAACGAATCAGATACTAGAATAAATCATCTTAAGGCCTGGCGTTTTATTCCGATTAAAATATCATTTCTGTATGTGTTAGTTCGTGCGTGTGTATGTATGCATGTGTGAGACTGAAAGAGTGGGTGAGAGAGTGAATGCGCTTGTGTGTATGCATGTGAAAGAGACAGAAAGGAAGAGGGTGCGTGAGTGAATTTCAGAACGAGTGTGAGAGAGAGAAAGAGAAAGAGAGTTGGTGAATGTATGTATGAGGGAGCAAGGGCGGTTGTGCGTTGCGTGGTGTAGAGGGAGTTTGAGAATATGTGCATGATAGAGAGAGACTGTGTGAGTGAAAGAGAGAAAGAGATAGAGTGTTTGTTTCAGACAGGGAGAGTGTGTGTGTGTGAGAGAGAGACAGAGAGAGACAGAGTAGGTGAACATGAGTGAGCGAGTACATGAGAGTGTGTGGGTGGAAGTGAGTGAGTAGCCTTGTTTGTAGGAGAGAGTGGAAGAGAGTACGTGAAAAAGAAAAAAAAAGAGTGAGAAATAGTGACCGAGTAGGTCCGTATGTGAGAGGGGGAGAACAAGTGTATGTGTGTGTCCGTCCGCTGCCGGGGGCGGGGGTGCTCTCAGAGACCAAAATCAGAAGATCTCCAAGCGGAATAGCATGCCTTTATGGAGCCCGACTAGACTCCATATTTCATCCAAGAGGCAACGATCGATTCTGACGAATGGAATATCCGAGGAGAGGCACGGCAGGGTGCAGCAGGACGCAGGGGTTGGGGAAAAGGTTGGATGGGGGTCGGGGAACGGAAACAAAGATAAGAAGGGAAATGTCATATATGAACTCCACTTGCACACGGCGAAACCACGTATCAAATAAATTGCCCTCTGCCTGAAAAGCCCAATGGACTCGTACCCAGGTTAATTATCTCCCTTGATCGATTCAGTCCAACACTACTCAAAGTAGGGGGTCGAGACCAATGTTCCCTCCAAGCTGCAACGCTGCATACAAGGAAATATTATGCTGCACAGTGAGATTTTAACGCTGCACAAGAAATTTGAAAGTTTTAGATGAGGAAAAATCTTAAAAGATGGAAGTATGTTTTCAAACAAGCAATTATCATATCGGGTCTGCTACAAGGAACGGCATTTGATAGAGGGTTTATGAATAGGTTATAATGTTTACTTAAAATGTATTTAGAATTTATGAAACAATTTTCGCTGTGGGAGGCTCAAATCCTCTTGCTTTATTGAAATCTATTAGGTGAAAAAAAAAATTATTTCCCCATACATACATAGCCAACCAACTTAAAAACTGAAAGAAACCTATGTTGACAGTTTTGGTGATAGCATCTTTATCTACTCATCGACGTCTTTCCATGGATTTCTATACTTAGAGCCAACTTTCACCCAAAATGTGTATTACAGCTTCAAACTGAATTTGAAATATACATCTAAGATTTCCCTATAATTGTCTCTTTAACTCATTTTGTTCGGTGCAACTCTTCCCCCTATATTATTTAAAAACTACGTTTCCCATTTCAACTTCTTGGTTAATACTGTTAATGCAATTTGAGTTTATCAGTATGTCACTGTTATTCGTGCATAGCGTCACTCATTCTTCTGGTCATTGTCATCCGTCATTCTCCATTCCGTCGAATCACTTCATATTCACAACACACACACACACACACACGCATATATTTATATATATGACTTGTAAGTTTGAAACCTATGTAGTTCCTTAACCTCATCACCCCTCCAGAAGGATGCCTCCAGCAGCCTGGATACAATTTTATACCCACAAGGCAAAGCTCCTGATGGTGGACTCAGGTTCTACACAAAATCTTTAACCCTTAAAAGCACATACTCACAAAGCACACACCACTGAAGATGGGAATACATCCCGAAACATGTCTGGACCATTAACAACAACAAAAAAGCATCTACAGATAAATAAACCTTACTTCTAGACACTTTACTCCCGAATCTGTCTCACTCTTTATTGTTCATATATATATATATATATATATATATATATATATGTATATGCTAGCAAGGATACCAGATAATTTCCAATGTTCGTTTTAGTCGATTGTTTGCGCATTCTCGCATGTCAAATTTAGCATTGTTGTTACATTCTAAATAAAAGACCCTCACTTAAAAAGAAATCAATTTTATCTCTAAAGTGACAAATTACCGGTCGAAACAATGGTCACGTGGACTAAAACCACGATAAAATAACTTGCAAAAAATTATATTATTTCAATTTTTTCCCAAATATTAGACTACAATTGATATTTGCACATGCTTCTACCCGGGAGTTTATATGGGCCTCACCAGGGTGTGTGACACACGATATGAGAAATAATTTATGCAAAAGTACTGAAATATTATCAAAAATGCCCACGTGTCAACCCAATTAAACCAGTTTCATGCCTCGGAGGTTTTGGTTACGTAAGACGAAATAAATTAAAGGACATATTTCTTTTCTGTGTTGTCAAATTGCCGGAAATAATAAAGTAAAAATATCTTTAAATATTTGTAAAAGAAGACATAGATATTTTGTGAAGTTTTGATGTAATGAGTTGTCTACCTTACATTTTTCTTATCAAACATTAAAAATGACCTCCGATTACTTTGAATGGGTTCATTACTTTTGCAGTGAAACTGAATCCCAATGCCGAATTTCAGATACTTTGGTGCATTATTGCGCCTAACCATTGCTCCGTTCGGCTAGAAATTATTATAAATGACCCATGGTGACCTCGAATTACCCCTGAGTTTAATATCACATAGCCCAAGGCCTTCATTGAAGAAAAGGTTCTCTTCTGCCAAATTTCAGATGTAATCATAACCTTCTATTGCTTCAATTCAATTGGCTTGAAATCACCACTTATGACAGATGACCTTGACTTACCATGAGGGTCCACCTCACATAGCTTATGTACTCTGCTGTGAAAGGATGTACCCTTATGCGAAATTTCATCTTCCTGGATCCAAAATTAACTTGACGTTGTGTCAGAGGAGTCAGGATCCAGTTTTGCATTGTAATTAATTACATTGTTGATAAAGATCCAATGCAAAACCTCTTAAAACATCTCTCATATTATGTCCTCCAAAGCACCACTATGCAAAATTTCAGCTCCCAGCATGCAAAATTGTGGTCTATAAAGAGGAACAGGCTTATGGTTTTTAAGTTTTATATATATACATACGCACGTGTGTGTGTGTGTGTGTGTGTGTGTGTGTGTATGTCTGCATGTATATGTGTTTCAGAGTGCATCATTTTGAAAGCTTTACAACTTTAAACACTAAATGTATAAAAAAGAATTACCAAGTTTTTTCTTTTCATTTCGTTCTATTATTTCCCAATATCTGCTTATGTCATTTAGGTAATTTTTTCAGTGGGTTTCACGTTTTACGAAGAATTAGATATCATGGTACTACGTGTGAATTTTTCTTGTTGGGATCATCAGTTGTTTACCATATTACCGTTTCAGGGATACATAGGTATATATACATATGTATACTGAGTACATATCTGAGCTTGTTTGTGCTTATATCCATAAGTGAGTGTACGCATTTTTATACACACACACACTCATATATATATATATATATATATATATATATGCATATATATATATATATATATATATATATATATATATATATATATATATATATGCATATATATATATGCATAATGATATACCATTCGAATTGTGATATTTTGGCTAGATGCAGTTACATCGTTATTTTCATTGCTTTTAAATCTGTTGGTATTTTTAATTCTGGGGGAATCATGATCGTTCGCCAAGTTGTAGCAGTAGACGTGTCCATTTTATTAGAAGGAAATGAAGTGTTTCTTTACATTCCGTAAACAAGGCGCCGAGTGGGGTCCTGGGAATACCTTCAAAGACAAAACATTTATTTATGAGTATACGTCTAGCCATTTTTACTCTCATTCCTCTATTCCTTTATCCAAGCCTGGTTTGTCTTTCAATCACCCTCCCTCCCCTTTCTCTCTCTCCTCCTTTCTCTCCTTTCTCTCTCTCTCTCTCTCCCTCTTTATATATATATATATATATATATATATATATATATATATATATATATATATACACACACACATACATACATATATATATATATATATATGTATATATATATATATATATATATATATATATATATATGTATATGTATATATATATATATATATATATATATATATATATATATATATATATACATATATCCTAAGAAATTGCTTAATTAGCAAAATATATTTGTCGTCGAAGAATCTTGATTTCACTTTGATTACATGAAGTTTTGATTGTAAAATATAGTTTTTTTGTATCCCAGTTCTCATTAAATGAACATCTGATCAAATCAAAATTACGAATTTACTTATTGTAAAAGAAAAAAAAAAACAACGAATTTACTTATTTTCTGTAAAAAAAAGTCTCATTGGATCAAACTTTGTTTTACGTATTCAATTTCCTGAGAAAAAAAGTTAAATCTTAGACAATTTGGTATTTTCTTCAATTCGGCTTGTGTATGGCTAACTCGCTGTAGGTATTTATGCATCCATAACGAGGGATGAACTGAAAGTGACACAAGGTCGAGTCTAAAGTGGGACCCCACGCGTGCACATGTTATAAGAGCAAACATTACCCAGTCCCGGCAGAGGCGTCACCACGAACCCTCTTTTAATGCATCAGAGAGGTGCAGTCTCGTGGGAAATGCTCCAACCTTCCTGCCGTAACTGAAAAGTGAAAGTCTGTTAGAAATGTACTGACAGTTTCAAAAACCTTTCTGACACCAGGGAAATGCCGAGTAGTTTTACTAGTTACTTATGAATAAAACACTGATCGAATCTTCTGCTGGTATATCGGGCATATTATTAAGGATAAAATGGGGGGAAGAGTTACAACAAACAAAATGAGTTGAAGAGATGTGTCTTTCAAGTTTAGTTTGAAGATGTAACTCACATTTTTGGTGAAAGTTAGCGCTAAGTATAGAAATCCATAGAGAGACCTCGATGACAGAAAAATCAAGCTATCACCAAACCTGCCAACAAACGTTTCTTTCAGTTTTTTAAGTTGGTTGGCTCTGCGTGTATCACGCATTCAGGCTGCACCACGTACCAATGGAGGTAGACTGCTGAAAATCTAAATACTCATTCCTTTTTATGTCTAGAAAAAAAAATTTTTCAACACCACCCCTGCTCTTTTAGAGGGGGTTCAGATTGCAAAGAAAGTTCATGCAAAATGGATCCCTCAGTTTATGTCCACTTGTTTTTTGTTTTTTAATTCAGACTTTTTTAGGGATCGCTAACCGGCAAAAGGTGAGAGAAGTTACATTGATCACCCCCTTTTGCAATTTCAACAACTGATCACCTCCAACACGGTATGCTGCCAAGTGACGTTGGTCGGGGACAGTTTCTATAGATAAACTATTTGGGGGGGATTCTGCCAAAAAAAAAAAAAAAAAAAAAAGATTATGGAAACTGTTGTTTTAAGCAAATTCGCCCCAACACCCAGCGGGAAGAAATTGAGCCTCTACTAAATTTGCTCATCGCAACTAAACTCAGACTGAGTACTCGTCTGCAGTAAGTACATAAATCAAAAGTGCAGATCAGATTAAAGAATGAGTTCCCGATTAGAATCGAACTCGCAACCCTCTATATCGGAGGGTAGCTCACTCGCTTAACACGCTGCCGTTCTTATCACTAAAGTAATGGCATTTAGTGTCAATCGTCAATCCAAGTCAAACTCTTGAACTCACTCCCCATCCTGATCTCCTCTGCACCATGTTTATTATTAACTGCTTGTTCTATTCAATCTAAATTTTATTTTTCATTTATCTTAGTAGATGAAGTATGATAAATCATTATCAATATTCTTTTTTTTGCTACTGTTTACCTTCATCTTAATTGTTGTTGCTTTTTATCACAACTCAACTCGGGTTGACTACTCTTCAGCAAGTGAGTAAATAAAGCAACAACAAATAAGATGAAGGTAAATAGTAGCAAAAAATAATTAATTATGATCTAAAATACTTCATCTACTGAAATAAACTGAAATAAAAACCTTCTTATCATTTTGGTACACAAGAGGCAAGGAAAGCCAGCTCTTTTTTTGTTTTGAATTTGATACACTAATCATGGAGCCGTATCAACGAGTGTTCAGAGTGGTAGAAGAGTTGATTTGTGAGTTACAACGAACATATCGTTTAAAGCAAACTGTGAAATAAAACTTGAGTCAGTGAATTGAGAAAGAGAAAGCCAGAACGAGGCCGATCTTGATTGAGGCTGACGGCGCATGCGTATAACACAGAGAGGCAGCGAATAAATAGGGGTAATAAAGCAGATTGACATGAAGGCATCTTAAACTGTTTATATATTCGCTTGATAGCATTATTAATAGAGATGAAACAACAACAAAAAAAATAAAATAAAATAAAAATAACCAGTAAGACGTTGAAGGTCTTGGACTTTTCCAGCTGAAGATGATTTTTTTTTTCTTCGAAACATGTTCGGAATGATCCTGTACAAATAAACATTTCAATGTATACACCACACTTCAGCACTGTCTCAACCTTTTTACAGTACAACTCTCTCTCTGTCACTCTGTCTCTGTCTGTCTGTCTGTCTGTCTGCCTCTCTCTCTCTCTCTCTCTCTCTCTCTATATATATATATATATATATATATATATATATGTGTGTGTGTGTGTGACTTAATATCCGATATGTGATGGGTTTATTTCGTAAAGTGCTCGATATATTCCACATTAAACATTAACTTGAGTTTCTGCCCAGTTTGGGCTTCTTAAAAACAGAAGCATGTTGGTGTAGCGAATCTTTAACTTCATCATATATATACATACATACATACATATACACACATATATATATATACATATATATATATATATATATATATATATATATATATATATATATATATATATATGTGTGTGTGTGTGTGTGTGTGTGTGTGCATGTGTGTGTGTGTGTGCATGTGTGTGTGGACGTGTATGTGTGCATAAGAACAGAATTATATGAAACATCAATTATCAGAATTTTCCGAACAAGATTTAATGGTCCCGTAACCTTTCAGACTGTGATATGGTAAAACAGCTGACGAACCCCATAATAAAGATCAAATTACAAAAATAAATACGGATAAAACTAAATTCCATGAAACTGTAATAGAATAATTAAGTACTTATAAGAAATAACACTGATTGGTTTGAAAGTGACTTGCATGACACTTGGCCGTGGATGCTTTGGGTCTATGTATGAAATTAAACTTATTTTTTCACCCTTTTTTAGTATTACAAGAGGAAAAGTTTATGCGACTATATATCTTTCAACGTGACGGTTATGTATTAAGAAATGAATGTATGTGATTCGAAAGAATGATTATAAATTGCATTATTTTATATAAACACTTATTTGAAATGATTTCCAGTCATTACACGGTTAAAGTATCACTAAAAAAATTGAGGTTACTGCAGAAATCGAACCTGGCACCGATAGGTTCGCCGCTTCAACGTAGCGATGCTCTTACCATTGAGCTAATTGTTTATTCTATTTACGTTGTCTAGGGTGAAAGATACATCAAACGTGTAATGACGGTAAATCATTTTAAGTAAGTTTCTCAATGATATAACGCAATTTGTAATCATCCCGTCGGATCATATATATCCAATTCTTGATACATAACTGTCACGTTGGAGAGGCAAATAGGCCGAGAATAAACGAGATGAGAAGTTGGATTGGAAGCAGTTATTTTGAGCCTTTGTAATAACTTATTTAGCTCAGTGGTAAAAGCATGGCTATATATATATATATATATATATATATATATGAAAAGTATATATATAAGAAAAGTATACATATATATATATATATATATATATATATATATATATGAAAAGTATATGTATAAGAAAAGTATATATATATATATATATATATATATATATATATATGAGGTTAGGGCATCATATGGCTATATATATATATATATATATATATATATATATGAAAAGTATATATATAAGAAAAGTATATATATATATGAAAAGTATATATATAAGAAAAGTATATATATATATATATATATATATATATATATATATATATGAAAAGTATATATATAAGAAAAGTATATATATATATATATATATATATATATATGTATATATATATATGAGGTTAGGGCATCAGTAAGTCCGAGTCTTTTCACTGTTTAATAATCGTGCACTCAAATTAATATTCTTCATTGTATTAAGTGCCTTGACAAGAAAAGAGATTATTTTGAAGAATAAATATAGATTGTCCAAATTTAATGCATTTTCCATCATTAGGCTACAGGTTTATTGATGCATCTATTTCTGAATTACTCAAGCAACGCGATTACGACATGCGACTCCCTATTTGTGATCCCTAATCTCTTCGGGATATAAAGCCCTGTCAACAGTTTAGAAGCAATCAGTAATTGCCGTGTTGAAATCTACAACGCCGGATGCCATATCTTCGCCATCTTTGAACAGCGGAAGAAGAGCTGCAATAGTTGTCATGTGACTTCAGGGGAATAGAGACTTATAGTGTTTGTTTATCCGACACGCACATACGCATACACAGTCAAAAGCGCGTGCGCGCACGCGCGTGTGTGTGTGTGTGATATATCTATATAGATGAACAGATAGATAGAGTGATGTGAACAGATAGATGGAAATTAAAATAGATAGATAGGTGAGAACAGACTGAGATAGATGGATAGATAAATAAATAGGTGAATATATATATATATATATATATATATATATATATATATAGAGAGAGAGAGAGAGAGAGAGAGATAGACAGATAGATAGATAGATAGATAGATAGATAGATAGATAGATAGATGGATAGATAGATAGATAGATTGATAGATAGATAGATAGATAGATAGATAGATAGATAGATGAATGGATTGATAGACGTGAATGGACTGAGATAGATAGATAGATAGATAGATAGATAGATAGGAAGGAACAGAGATAGATAGATAGATAGACAGAGAGATGTAAACAGACTGAGATAGATGGATAGATAAATTGATTGGTGAACTGAGATAGATACATTGATAGATAGATAGATCTGAACAGATAGACAAATAGATGTAAACAGATAGATAGAAATATATGAAGAGACAGGCAGAGAGATGTGAAAAGAGATAGATAGAGATATCGATAGATAGATAGAGGTTGAGATATAGAAGCTCTGAAAGGGAGGGAAAAAGAAGAATGAAGGTATATAGAGGGTCAACTTTCTATATAATATCTAAAAAACGTTGTCGGCCATAATTATAATCAATTCTCTCAGTATTCAATGACAAAACTCCTTTAATACCTCACACAGTCCATCGGCAATAGTAATCCATTGTCACTCCCTTTGTTGGCTTTTCCCTGAAAGCACATTATTTCTTTTTAAAGCATTTTAAATTAGTCTCTTGTTACCGGTGACGAAAAACGTAACGACTTGAAATAACAATTATAATAATACCAAAACAATTGCTCGATGAAAAATTGCTACTAGTTCAATAAAATCAAAATTTAGAATTTAAAAAGTCACCAATTATTGAGCCAAATCCGCGCCACTGGGACTACTTTCGGCCCATGTTTAAACAAAGAACTGATAAGGTCGAGCGAAGAATGAAAGGCATAGGCTAATTTTGAAAGAGAGGTCAGAAGAGGCCTCGGCCGGAATGAAAGGCCGCTTGTACCCTAGAGTAACATCTGTCAGGATGAAGAAATTCAAACAAAGAATTAATAATCGCTCATTGAATCGTTTTTGGCGGAACGGAAAAGAGAAGAAAAGGGAAGGAAAGAAAAGAAGGGAAAAAAAAGAAAAGAAAAAGATAGATTGAGATTTTGTGACGAGAATCTCACGCGTAAATCTCATTCAACTATATATAGAGAGAAAGGGTGAGAGAAATATAAGGTACTATTATTCCACAAGAGGGGTCCAATAAATGTAAGCGATAAGTAAAAAGTAAGGAAAAACCACACTGGCTGGAGATCATTTGATATTTAGTACTTGCCTATTTGTAAAAAGGGTTTGTGTTGATATTTCTCTTTCTCAGCTCGTGGAAAAGATTCCTCTGGCCGGCTTCAATGAAATTATCAAGAGAGAAAGTGTATATTCTCTCTCTCTCTCTCACCACATACACACACACACACACACACATATATATATATATATATATATATATATATATATATATCAATCTACTCATGTCTATCATAAACTTTGGTGATTTTCTTTTTGTGGGGCGGTAGCTGGGTGGTTACAAGCATGAAAAATCGGCAAGCCGGCTTTATTCCTCCTACACTTATGCCCTTGGGAAAAGCGTGAATCAATCTCCTTTCCTCCATGATTGAAATAGTGGATGGCAAAGTGAGTGACGTCACTTTGGGTGCTTGTCGCCTCCAAAACTATTTCATACATCACAAACATCGAGAAACTTCTTAATTTAATCGAGACAGAGGAACTTGTGGTTTGTGAAGCCCGGATAGGGACGGCTGGTCAGGGCATCATATATATATATATATATATATATATATATATATATATATATATATATATATATATATATATATGTGTGTGTATATATATATATAATTGTAATAGTTTGAAAAGAATATATGTATTCACTCGTGTTTATCGGTCTGTTTTTCAACAGAATACACCCAAAAGTTCTCGATGAATTTCAATGAAAACTTGCTGAAGTTTACAAAAGGGCTCTATGATGAGTGATTAAATGTTGGGGCAGATCCAGGATTTTTTAACATAGTAACTATACGTTCACACAATATCACCAAAAGTTCTCATTGGAATTATTTGAGGAAGTATTGATAGATTTTGGATCTTTTTGGCCTGAGAGATATATATTGTTCATCAAACTTTCTAATTCAATTCTTGATATTCGATGTAATAGCAAATGTTCAGTGAAATAATTTGTTTTTTCACTCTACTTTTCTTTATCAAGAAAAAAGTCCGATATATGGATAATCGTAACTTAGAGTTGCCTTCCCTACCCCATGTATAGTGGCTATATATGAATTGTATTTCATTCAGTTTTTAGTCAATGTATGGTGTTTGCAGATGT
>OY735230.1:8015916-8033885 GCA_963457665.1 Thysanoteuthis rhombus
TTTCATTGCTATATTGAAGCAGCTACTCTTCCAGTGGCAGGTTTGATTCCCACAGCAGGCCCATTTTCTTTCATTGTTTATTCTATTTATGCCCAATAGACCAAATGATACATTCACTGTTCAATAATGGGAGATCATTTTAAAGAGAGTTTCAAATTCATATAATGTACACACACACATACATATATATATATATATATATACACACACACACATATATATATATATATATATATATATATCGATTTAGAGATATAGAGACAGAATGTCATAAGGAAAGATTGATTGAGCGCCTTTTCTCTCCCTCGGGATATATATATATATATATATATATATATATATATAGAGAGAGAGAGAGAGAGAGACAGAGACAGAGACAGAGACAGACAGAGGATTTATGTGTGTCTGTGATAAACCGACAGGGTGACAGAGAGATGTACTCAAGGAAATGTGATTGATCAGAACGTATATTACTCTTTTGTTGTCGTGACCAAATAAAAAGAAAAAAAAATGGCCTCATTTTCCTGATTTCTTCTGAAATATAACATTTTTTCTTCGTCCATTTTTCCATTTGCCATCCTGCATCGCCAGATTTAGAACCTAACGGGTGGCAAGTCACGAAGATACCATTAAATCATATACATGCACCAAAGTGCTTACACGTTAACTTACCCGACGAAGGGTGGGAGGCAGTTTCTTTCTTGCTTTCGCCAACACAAAATAAGAGTGTCTAAACGGTGACGTCATTAGCTTACATCCGGTTCCAAAGTGTACTGAAATAATATAGGAAAAATCACGCTTTTTTTTCTTCGCTGATTTATGAACATAGTTAGTAAGTATAGGGCAGCCAGTTTATACAGTATCAAAACTTTTGATGAACCGTAGTCATTTGATGGATTTTTTCATTTTTCATTGTTTCATTTGTTGCAGTTCGTGCAGATAATGTTTACACTTTTAAGACCGGAATTGGAATGAAGTGATAGTTGAGCTAGCATATTTAGCCTATTTCAATTTTCAGTATTCAGTTTTGAGTGAATTTTCTTGGTGAAAAAACGTATGAAAGATGTTTTTAAAGTCAATCAGGTTATCTTTCAGTCAAAGTACAAATGGCGTTTTGATAAACTATTTGGCAATATTCATTGCAGAAGATCATATGCGTAAATTTCAAATCAATAAGAGCGAAAGGATTAGATTCTTTTTAATAAAAGATTTTAGGAATTCTTGAGAGCAATATACATTTGAATGAAAATTTCAGAACAAAAGTAAGACACACTGAAGATTATCATTCATTCATATATATATATATATATATATATATATATACCTGCAGCAGTCCCTTTTTCTTCAATTTTTTCTTTTTACCATGTCTAAGCCAAATAATACATTCACCGAGTAATAACAGTGGATCATCTTAAATAGAGATCCAAAATATTATAACACAATTTATATATATATATATTCCTGTCGGATCACAAATCCATTTCTTAATCATATATCTGTCAGTGTGGGAAGAAACAAATGGAACAAATGTAGACAATGAATGAACAAAATGAGAATATATAGTGAAATCAGTCATTTGGGCCTTTGCATTATCCGCTCAATATATATATATATATATATAACGATATAAATTTGTTATCAATGTGAAAAAAAAAATTTTTCTTAATTAAATTCAAACGAGCTGGGTTCAATCTCAAGCTGAGACCGTTTGTATTCATTTCGCATTTGTGCCCTTGAGAAAGACGTGAGTCAATCTATGGGTAAAAAAGCGCTGGGTGAAGTGAATGACGCCATTACGGATGTTTGTCACATCTAATTCACATATAGCAAACAAGCTGAGTAAGTGGGATATGTGGAGCCCAGGCAGGTACGACTGAAGCCGTAGCCAGCGTAATGGTACTACTCTCTTACAAAAAACTTACCTTACTGGATAATAAGTTAAAGATAGAACTCTCCTCAATAGCAATGTTCTGCATGAATTTCCTTTCTAACCATCACCAGAATGAGACACTCGGTGAGCTTGCTACGCCAGCAATGGTCTGAGAGCTTTTTAGCTATCGTTCTAACGCGTTATTGAGTGAAGGCCAAACTCAGTAAACTCCAAATGATCTGTGAGATTGGTTTCCTAATCATCATTTGAGTTAAGCACCTATTGAGGATCACTAATAATGATCTGCGGTATTAGCTGGTTCGCTGTCTCTCTGGCGGGGTACATAGTTAGGATTGACTTAACATGGTAGCAATCGTCTGTGAGAGTAGATTAGTAAATATTGGACGAGGGTGAATCGAACTCTCTGCACGAGCTGTGGTCTCCGAGACTGGCTAAGCTAACATTTGCTCATGTGAAAATCAGCTAGATTTGCTTGCTAACAATCGCCTTAGTGGGCCACACAGTAGAGATTGAACCCACTGCTTTAACAATGATGTGTGAGATTACGATGCTAAATTTCCCGGCTGATAAGGCACTACATGTAGTGTGACTCTCTCTATAACTGGCTAAGTATTTACCGCGAAATATTTGTGGATTGAATAGTTCAACAAGATACCAAATCTACAGTATCGTTTTTCTTCCTGTCACAGCTAATTATCATATTTCCCTTGACAACATTTTTAAAATGGCCAAAATGATGGATCTACAATAAATTATGGCTATTCACTGAAACAATCTTTATATATATATGTGTGTGTGTGTGTGTGTGTGTATATAATACCGGGTTAAGTATTTAGCAAATGTAACAAATGGTATATGCCCTGAAATTTCAAAGACCTGACGCTAAATGTTTGCAAGCTATCTGTTCCAAATCAATGATTCTGCACTTGCTCTATTAATATAGTACTATACTGCCTTCAACTTTTCTGCACGATAAGGTGTTTAGTGTCAGCCAATTGTCGCCTTTATTGTTGGTTAACGAGAAAATTCCGCTAGTGCTAAAAAAAGGGGTATATAACCAATGCATCCTCCAAATAGTCACTGATGAAAGCTGAAACATGGAACCAAACCAAGACACTGACCTGCAAATTGAAAACCATGCAACGTGCACAACAGAGAATCATGCACAACATAACATGGATAGATCACAAGATAGCCCAGTATATTAGAGGGAAAACGAGAGTATGGGATTTCAGAGAATCCATAAAAAGTCTCCGATGGCAATGGGCTGGACATGTTGCAAGAATGGCAGTTAACAGCTGGACATCACAACTCTCAACGTTGATCCCCAAGTATCATTTGCAAAACGGGGGCCGAAAAATATAAGATGATGTGACAAACTAGATAAGTTCAGAGAGTGCTGGTTCCATGGCACCCACGATAGAGAGGTAGGACTATGTTCAACTACGGGCTAAAAAGGCTGCTGCTGCTGCTGCTGCTGCTGCTGCTGCTGTTGCTGCTGCTGTTGCTGCTGCTGCTGCTGAGGATGATGGCCATTATTATTATTATTATTATTATTATTATTATTATTATTATTATTATTATTATTATTTGGAATCTCACACCAGTTGCCTGGCGGTAACCGCTGGAGTTTGAGTGACAGCAAGTCTCCTCAAGTCTCCAGCCCTCCTCCCCTAGTAATCATAGGTCGCAGTAATTCTGCGATTAACAGTTTTACACCGGTTGCCCAGTGGTTATCGCTGAAGGCTGAGTGACAATAAGTCTCCTCAGGTCTTCAGCTAGCGTCTCCTCTCTTTCGCATATCATGACAGAGCTACAATTCGTTGCAGTACTTATATCTCTAGCACCTTCCTCAGTATCCGTGCAGTTCCCAGTAGTGCTGTGGTCTGTTATTATTATTATTATTATTATTATTATTATTATTATTATTATTATTATAACACAGAAAATTGATAGGACCTTGATATCTACATAACGCATAAAAGGACCATCAATAAATTGTATTAGAGACAAAAACGTATCACTATTACTGAATGCATGTTAGTTGTAGTTTTCAGTTGTAGACTGAATGAAAAAATCCTGTATTATGTAAGTAAGAAAATAGTTTTAATATTTTAGTGCATTTTTTAAAATTCAGGGCCTGTTTATAATACATGCTACAGGCCCCACATTAGCTTAATCCAGTCCCGTTGTCCACTGATAAACCGGCCCACAAGAACGCGGACACATATTGTTGTCTCCTCTATCGTTCGAAAACATGTCTTCTCTGGCTAATTAAATAAGCAGGATTGTCTCAGGTGAAGACATTTTCCGGATATGGAGACGATCATCTCTAATGGCCTTAAGGAGTTGTTCGTGTCTCGTCCAATAAGGACACTGAACATTTTATGTCGACGCTGTCAGAGTGGCAAAATGATAGCAACACGCATGCGTGACACAACCGCAACGAGATTGAAAGGAAAGTGCCACGGGGGGATGAATGACAGTTAATGGATCCGCCATTACTGTTATTGCAGAGCCTCGATTTGGATCTAATTTCCATTTTCTTTGCTTTTTGGCCGGGCCAATTTGTATACATCCTCCCACTGACTCCAACACTACTGAAACGCACGTTAAAACACTTGATGTATGTCCAAGATTTAGCTTACCTCTATGCATGTCTGTTAACAACGACCCGAATGCAATACTTGTGGTTCAAGAGTTGATCTCGGAAGCTATCGAGAGAGAGGCAGATTGCTCCAGTCTAGTCTAATTAATATCTATTTTTAATTAACCAAATGTATTCTGAGTTCTTTCGATTACGTTTTTTCAACAAATTTTTGATGTAATATTGTCATTATTATAATCTTATTAGTTAATCTCTCGCCGTTAAGAAAATGACAGCAACAACTGAGTAATTTTGTTATTGCATTGTACTTATAAAACGAAAAAAAACATGATGTTGTTACAATTTCTTGTTTTGCATTCAATACTTCCTGAATATCATACTAATCTAAAGGTAAAATCCAGTAAAGATACACTTTATTAAGTTTAACGTAACGTGAAATTCTATTTCCTCTAAATTACGTCAGCAGACGTCATTAATGACGTATGCATGACAGATAACAAATCGCTGATTATAAAATGCGTGGATTATTAGTTTTATTGCATCTTATTGTTTCTTTTCCGGCTGGGTCGATCTTTTTATCGTGTCCATCTTTTAATTGCTATTTCTTCCATCTTATTATCCTTGCTTTTTATCGCAACACTCTGGATCGATACACTCTTTACTATTGCCTCTATTTTCTCACTAGTTTCATTCCATCTCGTGATTGCTGATTTTTATCGCAACTCTCGTAGAATGAATCGTCCCCAAGAGTTGCTATAAAAATTCAAACGCTAGAGCAAACAACGTAAGATCAGAAATCGAGAAATAAATTTTCGACGAAACTTGAATCCAGTCTAGAATCTTTTCTTCGACCACGGACAAGATAACTGGCCCAAAGAATTTGTCAGACCAGTGTCGACAGGGTAGATAACTCATCTTACGATAGTGTGCAATCCATTTTTTTTTTCTTTTTTTTTTTTTTGCATACATTCATGGATATATTACTTTTATGGAATATCCAATTGTACATAGTATTTTATTGTGTAGAAATAAAATCGTTTTAAACGTGCAATAGAGACTTTTTTTTTAGAATCTCCATCATTTTTACAATACAAGCCGACAGATAAATTAAAACGTTGAAAAATATGCGGGCCAATGAACAAGTCAAGGGACGTTGCCTTGACCACTACGGAAGTATCGATGATCAAATAGAGCCCGAATCTGAAGTCATTCTGATATCGTTTCCTCTCCGATTCTGCGCATCTTTTACACTGTCTAGTAAGAGGAACCTTGAATTGTTTCCAGCATATTCTATATTGCACACTTCAACATGAGATTGCAGATTACATATTTCACATTATTATTAACATCATTTGATTGATATTTTGATTTAAATAATACGTAGGAACTTCAATAAGTCCACAATCTGATGATGAAACAATCGTGCATTCCGCACAACATATAATTATTTCCCAACATAATCTACATCCTTGACGATGTACTCGATTCTTTGGAGAGTATTATTCACATAGATCGGAGATTATAATGTAATGATTTTAGATCTGGGTTCTACAGCTAACAAGTACGTGCCAGGTTGCAGATACTAGTTCACAGTCTGACACGTACTTATTAGCTGAATGTTGATCCAAACCCGTGTATACGTGCATTTTGTCAATTTAACTTTTTATCTAATTTTTACAGTCTGCAGATCGATTGTTTAGTTTTTTGGTCAAAGGAATGTAGGAAATATTCAAAGATTTTAATGCTTTTATATATATATATATATATATACATATATATATATATGTGTGTGTGTGTGTGTGTGTGTGTGTGTGTGTGCATGCATGTGCACGTGTGTGTGTGTGTGTATGTGTGGACTAAAAAGCTTTACGGCTCTAAACACTGAACATAAAAAAATTTTCAAAAATTTTTTTGTGTCACTCCAGTCACTCATTTCCCGATATCTGTCAAAACAATTCGTACAATTTTCTTCAGTTTTTCCCCCTATACTTTGTTATCATTGTACAATGTGTTAAATTTCTCTTGGTGGGATCATCACTTGTTTACCATGTAACCGTTTCGGGGATTTTAAAAACAAAATCGTTCTATTAACAAGGCAGTCATCAGTGTTGATCAAACACCACCTCCCTTTTTTACTATATAGCTTATGTCATACTTGTAGTTTGTCATTTTATATAGGGTACTATGTTTATTGTATATTGATATCATTTTATACTACAAACCATTTATTTTCTTAAACCAGGCTTACTTTCGTTGGTTACCTCCAAAACATATATATATATATATATATATATATATATATATATATATATATATATGATAAGAATTATAAAGTTATATGCTCGATGAATGTCAATATTTCGTGCCTAATGCACGCATCAGCGACCGACAATATGTTTTATTCTTGTGATTATGAAACATATTGCCACTTGGTGATAAGTGCTTTAAACACGAAAGGTTAACACCCACTGAGTATACATCCTTTTAATTCTTCTTTTATATATATATATATATATATATATATATATATATATATATATATATATATATTAATTGCTCTATTTACTAGATTGAATATTAAGGCCTGTGATTAAACATCTACAGCGGATACAATCTGTTTTCTATCTCTTTGTTTTTGCATTTTTACAAATTGAAAATATTTTATGAAATCGAAAACAATGAAGATAGATAGATAGATAGATAGATAGATAGATACCTATCCAGATAGCTAGTTATGAAGACATTGAGAAAAGATGAGTATGAATAGAGACAGGTGGATAGATATTAACAGAAATAGATAGATATGAATCTACTAGAGAAGACAAATACTGAGACAAATCGATACGATCTGAAATAGACAGACATTGCTTTTTCCCCCCTGAGTGTTATACGCATAAAATAAAAGCCGAGTCGATGAAGTCGTTATTAAAAGATCGGTCTTATTTCGTGCTCACCGGTTTCACAGTACCGGTGTTAATAGCACTTAATACGACTAAGGGAACGTCGCGTGAGATGACCGCCCTTGGAGTGGTTATTAGCGGGTCGTCTGTCTTCTCCATTTCGGCGGTTTCACACAACAACGTTCCGTCGACACGTTTGTAATGGCGGCAATATTGGTCACGTGATTTGATGGAACATGACTGACGAAGGGGGAATGAATTTCAGTTATTACTCTTTCTTTTTGCATCTCTTTTGTTTTTGTTGTTTTTTTTTTGTCTGCTTTTCTTTTGTTGGGGGTGCGTATGGAGGGTATAACGGCACTCACACATCCGTGAAAGTGTCGTAATAACGAGAGTCTTCAGAAATAGTTATTGATGTACGAAGATATTTGCGTGACGTACGTTGCTTTATTTCTTCTGAATAAAGAAAGACCATTTAGGAACTAAATTTTGATAGGACCGAATAACTTACGGTAGGTAGTGAAACAACAGGACGGAAAATGTTAAAAATAAGCCTTAGCTACACCTTACAAGAGCACTTATGTAGCCTAGGTCTACTCTAATAGTTTGAGCTACAGAGATCCTTACAATGTGCAAAGGTTGGAATAACACCTTTAACTCTTTCCTGCTTTCTCCAAACGTTGGCCGGTTTGGTATTTATGTTAAATCAACCTTCAAAAACAAGACGATCCCAATAATCCTAAAAAGAAGAGTATACAACCAATGCATTCTCCCGGTAGTCACTTATGGAGCTGGAACATGGAACCTAACCAAGAGACAGACCCGCAAACTGAGAAGCATGCAACGTACGCATGAGAAAATCATAATCAACCTCACATGGAGAGATCACAAGACAGCACGATATTTCAAAAAGGAAACAGGGGTCAGAGACATCATAGAATTCATTATAAAACTCAAATGGCAATGGGCTGGTCATGTTGAAAGAATGAAAGACAACCAATGGACATCACGACTCACAACATTGATTCCCAGAGACCACATGCCAAACCGAGGCCGACAAAAAAACAGGATGGAGACAAATTCAGAAAATCCTGGCTCCGCGACGCTCATGATAGAGAAATGTGGCTGATTGTGGGGAAGGTCTATGTCCAATGATGGACGGTAAAAGACCGATGATAAATCTTAGAACTACTTGTATTTTTTTTAACGTATTTCTACTTATATTTATTGTTCCCATGTGGACTGTATGATGAGGAATGGATATTAGTATCCGATGTAGTGAAAGAAGAAAGACACTTCGGGAACTAAATTTTTTGCTTCTCTTGTATCTTTTTTTCTATTTTTTATTTGTTTTGTTTTTCTTTCTTTTTAGTTTTCGGGTCTTTGTTTTCTTTTAATCGTCACTTTTATCCTCTTCTTTTTTGTCACACTCCAGTACAAAGTCATTCTAACATCCCTGAAAGTGCCGTTATAACAAGAGTCTACGGTAATAGTTATTGGTGTATGAAGATATCTGCTTGAATCATGTGTGGACTCTGTTGTTGGAATATACAGAAGATTTTTGTCAACAGGTTCATTGTTTATTTGAGACAAATCTTCATCGTACTGGTCACCGATAGCTCGGATGGACCAAAATCGATCTGGACGTAAGTCGATCAATATTGAGTGAAATGAAGTATACACATTGCACAATATACCATAGCACATACATATATATATATATATATATATATATATATATATCCAAACCTCTATACTGTACACACGTCTTCCGAGCCTTTCCGAAAAGGAAGGAACAAATGACATCCAATACGCTCTTTTCACTAAAACTTTACTTCAAGCCAGCAAGGTGTCTGCTCTTTTACCTTTTGCTTCTCACCACCCCTGTCTACAGGACATGAAACATATATGACGTATACCATTCTCTCTCTTTTGCAAGAATATCTGTGGTTGGCAATTGTTGATACTACACTTGGTCAGTATCAGTGTCTGAGATGTATCTATTGTGAGTTGCCCTTTAGAGTATATGTACAATTATGTGTGTCATTTGAGGTATGCAAATTTCAAACCTCACAGAAATGCAATGCCACATAAATATTCGTCATTTCTGAGAAAATTGCAATTAAAAAAAAAACAACGTATTCTGACATTTTGTCAATGAAACGTTACCTAACCGGTGGATCGGAAGGAAGAGGGGGCTGATTCTTTGGCTGCGCAGCTCGACTGATGTAACTATGAACGTCTTTTCGAGGGGCTACATTGAAGATAAATTAAAGAATCCAAGCGATATCCACCACTGATAAATTCTCCGACGTACCTGGCTGGAAATTGGATATCGTCTATGCGAGTTACGTGTGACTAATAGAACCCATGTAGAATCGTATCATTGTTCGTAAAAAATGTTATCGATTTTTCTTTATTCTGCAATAAAGCCCGTGTTGTGAATAAAAAATACGAACTATTTACCATGAACAATGGCTTTATTTGGCTTGAAAATATGACATGAAAAATTGCAACAATCAGAAATGATGTTTTTTTAAATTCATTAGTAAGAGATACTTCCACGTGTGTTGTATGTGTGTATGTAAGAGTATTTCGATGGGTAAACCACTCTCCCATATCTACATAACCTGCCAAGACTGTTGCAAAAGAAAACTGTTGGCTTCAATGTCCGTCTTGATTCATCTCATGAATGTACTCAACTGTGCCAAAAAAAAATGAGCAAAGCTTTTTTTCATTATTTTTTTTTTGCAATCTGTCTTTTATTCTGATATTCAAAGGTGACATATTCTATGATGTCATTCAGCCGTGTATACGGCATTTGTACTTATTGTTCGTTTTAGTATAGAGGAGCTTTTCCTTTATTTTCCTCAAGAAAACTGAATCACCTGGTCAAGCTATCCGATAGTTGTTTACAGTTTGTTGCGTTAGTATTGTTCCAATCGTCTCTGACTGTTTCCCACAGCTGGTCAGTGTTTCCAAATTTTCTCCCAACCACTTTAGCCTAAATATGCACCCATATGTTTTCAATGGTAATAAGATCTTTTCTATAAAGGAATATGCTTGGCTCATTTTTTTCCCCGGGGTGTACGTATTCATATAGGTGTTGCTGTTTTTCTCTATTTTCATGTCTCTCTTTCAATACATATATATATATATGTGTGTGTGTGTGTATGTGGTGGGAAATCATCTCAGAGAATTTTTCTGAATAATTATTATTCCTAAATATGATATCATAAGTTGGTTTGGATAAAGCCTGAGATTAAACCCGACATGTCAGATTGAACATTCACATGGGTAAACACTCAACCAAAGTGACACATACAACAAGTCACAGCCGTTGTTATACTTCATACTTTGTATATAAAATAATAAATGATGTGTAGTATAAGACAACATGCATACTCAATACATAATCATGATACTCGATATAAAACAACAAACCATGTGTATTATGATATTTTTTCAAAATGATAAAATAAAACTTAATATTGAAATCAAAGCTCGAAGTGGTATTTGATCAACAGTACTATGTTAATATAACTGTTTTGTTTCCAAATCACCGAAACGGTAAGATACTCAACAAGTGATGATTACAGCAAGAAGAGATCGCACATAGTAGCATAATATCTAATTCTGAGTAAGATAATAAAACCTTTACATTGATTGCATTAACAGATAATTGGAAATAATTGACTGGAAAGATATAATTTTTGAAAAAGCTGTAAAGCATTCTAGACTATATGTGTGTGTGTATGTGTGTGTGTGTGTACATAAATTTCCACACACATACACACACATATGTATATGTTAGTGTGTGTATATATGTATTTGTTTGTGTATATATTTGTGCGTGTGTGTTTTGTTAGTGTTCGTTCGTATGTATATATCATTCGAACTTGACTTAATAGTGTTATCTCATTTTACATAAGATTCTTTTAAAGGATACAATTTCTCCATTGTTTTACGCTCTCCGAAGCTGTGCGTGTCGGACCCTAATTTACTTAAGACAAGATGACCCACGGACCCCCACAACCAACCCGACAGGTGCTTATCTCTGTCGTTTGACTTTTGGCACAGAGATTAGCGTCTGAATCTAAAAAAACTGGGCCCACATTTTTAGTTACTCTTCCAAAATAACCGTTTGCCTAGCTTACCGTACTATAATGGATACGTTTAATCTCTCTCCAATGTCTGTTCGAATAAAGAGACAGGAAAGATCTTGATAGGATTGATTTTCGCTGCAATTTGCGTCCACACACACACACACGCACATATACAAACACGTACACATATAGTTCAGATAAGAACAGATATATAAATATATATGGAGAGAGAAAGATAGAGTGACAGCGAGAGAGAGAGAGAGGGGGAGGGAGAGATATAAACATATATTGGAACGGATTGAGAGAGATAGTTAGGAACGGGAGATAGATAAATGATATGAAAAGATAGAAAGATATGAGCAAATTGAGATAGAAGGATAGATACATAGAGATTGAGAGAGATAGATTGATAGATAGATAGGAACATATGTATATATTTCTATTGATATTTGGACCATCCTCATCTTGGTTGTTTTTCATACAACGTTCCGGCCGTTGTACTCTACGGCCTTCGTCAGGTATCACCTGGTAGATGTGGGGAAGTAACAAACCGGACCCTTTATTTATCCGACGGGGGTATATTGACCGTACTCCCCTCTCAGCATTAGTAGTATTGTTATAGAACAACCAAGATGAGGATGGTCCGAATATCAATAGAAATAATAATAATACCTCATCTCAAAAATTCAGATATATATATATATATATATATATATATATATATATATATATATATATATATATATATATATATGGAGAGAGACAGAAATGAAAGAGAAAGATAGATTGGACCAGATTGACGTAGATAGACGGGTTGATAGAGATAGATTGATATAGACAGATAATTACACATTGAGATGGAGAGGTAGGAACACATAAATATGATTAAAGAATTTTTTTTATTAAATGTAAATTGAGATATAATTTGGAGTTATTGAAGATTTTTCTCTCCTTAACAGCAATTGTATATATCAGAGTAAAACCTCCAATAATACCGAATCATTTCTCTATTTGCATTTAATCTGCAGAAAACGCGATGATATTAGTGAATCTTATATATATATATATATATATATATATATATGTATATATATATGTGTATGTGGTTGCGTGTGTGTGCTTATGTGTACGTGCGTGCGTGTTGGTGGTATATATATATCACAAGTCGTATGAATTAATCCGAAAAAGCTTTACTCCAATGGTGCCCAATACTTAGAGTAGAGAGAATATATCGATTAGTTGCGTAAATTTGGTCGAAAACAATGTTATACCCTCTTTTCACTATTATCAGCTCATCAACTGAGATTAGCGCTAAGCGAGTATACCACTGTTTTATGAATAAAACGGTGTGCGTATATATATATATATATATATATATATATATAGTTTGGGATGGCAAACGAAGTTTTTCGGTGGGTTATCCACGGGTGCAGGACCAGCAGGGTCTGTATGGAGGATATTCCTTTGGTGTGCGCAATGAAGTATTAATACCTAATGCGACGTACGCACGGCCGGCCCTAACCTTAAAACCAAGGTGGCACGGATAGGAGCAAAGCCCTTTGGTCGTAGATTTGACAGGAGTTTCCTTCTACTGGTAGTTACTCATGCGAGCTTTTGGGTCTGCTGTCCCATTTGTTGGAGTGTTATGACAGCATAGCAGACACGAGTAGTTGAACGTCAGGGCAGGATATATATATATATATATATATATATATATATATATATATATATATATATATAGGCAGTAGCAGACCTCTACAGTTAGCGTACGTCTGTTCCGTAGTGTCAGTACTTCTTTTAGGAAATTGCCATACTTTCCTGATACTCCTATAAAGGGACTGTAGAACTCATTAGCCCGCTCAGGCATCAGCCAGCTACAGGATGTTGACGTACTGTCTTTCAACTGCAGGTCAGCCCCTACTATCGGAATATTCCAGCAAATAGGCGGCAAACCCTTTGCTAGCTAGCTTAGACATCTGCCTGGAGAAGGACACTCCTGCCGAGTCTACGACGTAGGAACGTTGCTCTTTGCACCATTTAGATGGACCATAAGATGCAAAAGCCGTTGGTGTAATCGCTCCAGCTGGACGTTAATTTCGTGTACAGGTCTCTCCGTCAATGATCTTACTGCTGGGGAGAAATCTTCGTTCACAAAGCCATCATATATATGTGTGTGTGCTGAATTTGATAGACAATATGGAAACAAAAGATTGGAAACAAGATTGAAATGATAAAATTTTGCGAATAACAATGTTTGGGGAGTGGGGATATGATGCCATGTTATTGCTTTTAAAAATCTGGCAAAAAGGAGACGTCTTCGTGTCAAAGTTGAAATCATTTCCTTATGAGTGGAATTTTGAATGGCTCTGTGAGTATATGCAATTTAGTCTAGTGACCTGAGTAAATGTGCGTTGTTAAAGGTGTATTCTAGGGGAGGGGGGATATACATCGTTATATTTTGTAAATATATATATATGTGGATAGATATTGTGAAAATATCTATAGACTATGAGGAAAGCTCTGATGAAGCTGGATCTACCCAACCAAACGTTAATGAATAAATACCTATTCACCTGATCTGTTTTCATCATCGTCTATAAAAACTTTCATCATTATCCAATATTACCCATCCAATCAATAATATATATATATATATATACATATATACATATATATATGTATATATATATATACATATATATACATATATATATATACATATACATATATATATATATACATATATATATATACATATATATATATACATATACATATATACATATATATATATATACGTATATATATGTATATATATATATATATATATATATATATATATATATATATATATATATACATATGTGTGTGTGTGTGTGAGTGTGTGTTGTTGTTGTCGGGAAAGTTCTGCAGCTTTAAACACAAAACATCAAAAATCCCTTTTCAATTTCTTGTGTCACTTCAGTCACTTATTTCCTGTTATCTGTCAATGCAACTTATGTAATTTTCTTCAGTGTTTTCTTTCATTGATTTACATAAACTTCCTCATTATGGTATCATGTGTAAATTTTCTCTCGTTTGGATCATCAGTTGTTTACCATGTAACCGTTCTAGAGAATCTAAAAACAGAACAGTTGTATTAACACCTTAGCAGTGTTGATCGAACACTACCCCCCTTTCAGCCATCATTTCAACATATAGCTTATGTCATAGGTATAGTTTATTATTTTCAGGGCGTACTCACGTAGGTTACCCAAAAGCGTAAATAACAATGAGGGATCAGTGAATACAACAACAGACGTGACTCGCTGTTCGTGTCACTTCTATTGAATGTTCCCCCATGTCAATATCAAATCCGATGTTTCGGTTGTAACCTCAGACTGCATGGAAACCAACTTGAAATATCATCTTTGGAAATACTAAATACATAGAAAAAATTCTTGGTGCTGATTTTCTACCAACATATTCAACCGGAAAATTCAACAATTATTTTCCATTATTAAACAGTTGTTTCGTTGTATCACAACTCTCCGGTGTGGCTATAGATTATCCATTTTCCCATCCAATTCTACAAAGCAGGATTGAATCCTTTGCGTCAGACCCGGAGGCCGGTATCCTACCTCTGCGCTTGGACGGTCAGCAAAGTTGAATTTAAGCAATATAATTATTTAGCTTATATTCTCCATCCACCAACATAGTGCTCTATTCCTACGGAAGAGCATTGCATAAGCTTACAATGAATGAGTTACCTCACTTAGAGAGTGCTCAACCCTGAATAAGGGAGCGTTGATATATATATATATATATATATATATATATATATATATATATATATATATATATTGCATCTCTTCAGTGTGGCTGTAGATTTTCCATTATCCCATTCAGTACCGCGAGGCAGAATTGAAACCATCACTTCAGACCCAATATCCTACCTCTGGACTATGGAACTGGTCGGTCAGTAAGGCTGAATTTAAGCGATATACCTATTTACACAGAAATTCTTCATCCACCAGAGTGCTCTATTCCTATGGAAGAGAGAGAAAGAGAGAGAGGGAGTTAGAGAGAGAGAGAGAGAGAGAGAGAGATTTGAGGTAATCGAGAAAAAATTCGTCTGTTCGAAAGAAATTGCGTGTATAAAAAGTTGTTGATGTCCTGATCTAGATGAAAAAACAGACCGACTGATAGGCAGACCCTTAAAACAGGATGTATTTGAAGACAAAGCAAAAAGGATGGGTAAAATCGAAATAAGCCAAGATCGGTAATCTCCGAGCGAATTCACCCATCCCAACCACTCAAAACTCCCCATCCCAGCTACGCTCATTTAGAATTGTGAATTTGTTTTTTTTGTTTTTATTTTTTTTGTTTTGTTTAATATCTCGTGTCTTTACCTGTGTGCCCAACGATGAGATGACGGGTAGGGTGGTGCAGAGTAAGGTAGCAGGGACGAGCAGGGCTGAGAGGGTTTAGAGGGAGGTGCTCGGGTGGACACAATGGTGAAATGGATATTCGATCAGGGTACGCGATAAAATGGAATTTTACCACGATATCTGCTGACCGGTGAAACATGTTCCGCTTGGTTTGTTCCTGAAGCCGTTTATCTGTGACAGGCTGTCTAGATCGTGAGGTAAGATCGCTTGTCTGAAAACAGTGGTAACAAATCTAGATGAAGGGGGCGAAAGTGGAGGACTGAAAAAAAAAATCCTTGCTGAAATCAGCCCAGAGAGTACGTGTTTCAGCGAGTTCCCTACGGAAGGTGCAAATAGGAACACAAAACTGTTATTTTCCTTTACCTTAATCCAATACATTAGACTACGAAGCATATTCAGGATACTTAGAGGTCATATGCAGATAAATAAAATCAGACTTTAATCATTGGATAGCTAGCTAGCTTGCTTGCTAGATAGATAGATAGATAGATAGATAGATGGAGAATTCAATATCTCTGTCAACAATGCAGTGTTTCAGTTACGTACGGATAAACAGAATCAGGCTTTTATTATTGGATTGATAGATCAATAAGAAGAAAGACATCAGAACATTAGCATTGGAGCGAGCGTTAATGAAGAACCCTCACTATTATTACATAGTTGGAAGATCATCGGGACTTTTTGCATTCTTAGAGTTCGTCCATTTTTAGGGGTACCTAGATTCAGTACCTCAGGCTACAGTGTACCGTTTCAGTTACTTAGAGGTCACATATAGATGAACAGAATCAGGCAGTCAGTTTTAGATAGATGGAAATCAAGGTATGGGTAGGTGTAGACCCCACTGAAATACTTTCCCCCAAATCTCAAAACTTTTTACTTTAAATTTTCTCCTATGTCCATTGAGAATTCATGCAAAATTTGGTTAGGATGCACCAATGTTTAGGTTGTTTCTATTAGGTGACAGACAAACAAAAAGACAGAGAGACAGACATAACCGAATTATATCCACACGCAATGATTACCAACGTGGAGATGTTTCCTGTCACGTTGATATCGTAGCAAAAGAGAATTCCACTCATGCAAATTTCGCGTGTTTGTCTTCTGACGTAGTAAAATAGAATTCCATGTTCTGGTGACGTAATAAACAGGTCTAATAATGATGATAATAATAATAATAATAATAATAATAATAATAATAATAATAATAATAATAATAATAATAATAATAATAATAATAATAATAGCAGACGAGAAATCATTGTTTTCAGCCGGCCTCAGTTCCGCATATGATCTTTAGGGATTCATGTTCTGAGACATGATTTCCATTAGCTGTCTGCCATTCGTTCGACATGACCAGCCCATTGCCATTTGAGTTTCCTAATTTGACATCTGGGACTCCTCTTTTTCTCTCTTATATATTGTGCAGTTGTGTAATCTCTCCATGCGAGGTTGAGCAAGATTTTTTCATGAGCACGTTGCATGCCCCCCTCTCCTAACTTTGGGCAAGTAACAAGGCAGTTGGAATCCTTTTAGCCAGGTAAGACAATCAATTTTTGATTGTCCGTTACCTGGACTTAATTCTTTTTTTTTTTTTTTCAAGCACGGAGCAAAAGTTGAAAAACTGAAGCCATCAAAGATGGTTCAAGGGTTTTTTTTACCTTTTTTTTTGTATGCCTGTCTGTTCATATGTTTATTTATGTATCCCTATGCTGCTGGTCATGCTGTTCCGTCTACAGACTTGAAAACTGGCGTCAGTACTCCACTAGACTTCTCCTAGAAATTTTTTTCTTTTAATTTCGGAAATAAGCTTTTTTTGACCTTTTTGTGGGGCCTTATTTTGACAGGTTCATTTATAACATGTAGATTCTCAAGAATCTAAGTATTTCTAGATGTCTTTTTTTCTTTTTTTTTTTAAAACTCTGTTATAGATGTTCCAAGTGGAAAATACAATTGATATCGTAAATAGAATTTATTCTTACCATATTCATTCTTTTATGGGATCTTTCATATGACTTCAAATTTTGACACCATGGT
>OY735230.1:8034085-8036585 GCA_963457665.1 Thysanoteuthis rhombus
GTCTATTTCTCACTCTTTCTTTCTCCCTTTTTACCTCTTTCTCTGATTTCCTCTTTCTCAGTCATTCTCATTCCACCCTCTCTCTCTTTATGTATCTCTCTCATCACTCTCCTGTCCTCACTCTATTCCTTTTTTCGTTCATGCCCAATCTCTCTCTTCCTTTCTCTCTCACTTACTCTGTGTCTGCCTCATTCTATTTCTCTTATTTTTCTCTGCTTTATCTATCTGTCTCTCTCTCTCATTTTCCCACTCTCTTACTCTCCGTCCCCTCTATTTCTCTTTGGAATTTATAGATATATAAATAGGTAGGAACTTCCTTGATGTGATTTCAGATAAACAGACGAGATACGGTAGTTTGCTGGGAATGAACTAAATTATATACATAAAAATATAGAGTTTTTCCCCATAATACACTGGAAACTACATATTACCGGTCGCTGATGAGTGCGATAGGCACGAAATTTTAACATTCACCTGTTGTATATCCTTGTAATTCTTATCTCTCTCCCTACATGTGAGTGTGCGCGTGTGTATGCATATATGTGAAAACGGTAATGAAAAGACCATGTGGAAAGCAGAAATTTACTGTTGAAAATTGAAATAATTTATTGGATTAACAAGTCAAGTCATGTGACCAATTAAAAACGTAATTAATCCATATTATTAGAGATAGTTTCATTTTCCTTGCATTCGGTAACACGTCAAATCATTTTAACATAATAAATTGTTTCATTTTTAACAACAAATTTTTGCCTTCTGCATCGTCTTTTTTAATACCATCGTTTCGGATGAATTCAATCACATCCAAACACCACACACACACACACACACACACACACACACATATATATATATATATATATATATATATATATATATATATATATATATAATCAAGTCATCCACAGACAGCTGTTTTGCTGTATTACAATAGACTATCCAATATCCCATCCAATACTACGAGGTAAGATCGAAACCTTCACTTCAGACCCAGAGGCTGGTATTTTAACCCTGCCCTATGCAGAACTGGACAGTCAGTAGCACCGAATTTGAATATTTACTTACGCACGATTCCCCATCCACCAGTGTGCTCCATTCCAGAGTTGGAAGAGCATTGCTATATAGCTTGTAATGAACTATCTGCCGTACTTAGAGAGTGCTCAACCTTGAAAAAGGGAGGTAGCGTTAGTATATATATATACATATATATATATATATATATATATATATATATATATATATATATATATATATGCTTATCGTGTTTCTGTTCACACATAAAACACAGAGATATTAAAATTGGTAGTCCCTGTACTCGAATTTTAAAGTATGAACTGCTTAGACACTGTACTTACTATTTAGGCCCCCAAACATTCCTAATAGAAGTATCTAGATTGGTGAGCAAGCTCTTAAAATCAGCTTATACTGACGGCGACCACCCGCTGCTGAGAAAGAGGTTAGTCAGCCATAAACAGATATTTTTTTCAAAAGTATTTTGGCAAAAATCATTATTATTTAATTTTTCCGGACATTCCACTAAAGCAAGGGCCATTTTCAGTACGGAAGATCGACACGTAAATATCTTCCTAGAAAAGACATCGTTGGGGTCGGGGGTATTCTTTCGCTATAGAAATTATATTTATCAAATTAAAAGGACGTATTTTTCATTTTATTTCTTTTGGAAACAAAAGTAGAAACAATGTATTTAATCATTTATTTTTGGAAAAAATAATAAGTACTCTAGATTTTCTTTTCACAAAAACTTAATAAATACGCTGTTTTATTTTGACCAAAAGTTTATTTTATCAAAGCAACATAAGTTTATGTGAAAATCAAGTAGAATTAAACTGTTTTTACGAAACATAAGTGGTAAGTGTTTTTTTTTTTCTTGCAAAAGGCAACTTTGCCCTAATCGGCATAAGATGAAACAAACAAGAGCAAAACAATAATTAAAGGAAATTATTTACATATGTTTATTCATATATACGTTTGTACATATATATATATATATATATATATATATATATATATATATATATATATAGCTCAATGGTAAGAGCAAGCTATATTGAAGCGGCTACTATATATATATATAATATATATATATATGTATTCCTCATCTCTAGAAATAAAAAAAGGATGGGTTTTTTTTTCTTCTTTAGGAAAGGCAAAATATGATTAAAGTAATCTACCCGGGCAAGTTCTACATTAAAAAGAGCATTCAAGATTGGAAGACGTGTTTTGAATAAATTTCATATTATCGGAATCTTAAACCGAAATTTCTTTTTCAAACATTTTAGCAATGAAGGAAAAGGCTGCATACTTTACAGAGATCTGTCTACGAGTGCATAATGGGACTACTTAATTTTGTTCAGGGCGCAAACCTGCTCGGGAGTGTACGACACCTATGCCTGAGTTCGATCTCACAATTTGCCGTTTAGTACACCATCCATATGATTGTGTTGTGTGAGGTGACATTTAGACATGTTATCATTTCTGT
>OY735230.1:8041585-8141585 GCA_963457665.1 Thysanoteuthis rhombus
AACTGGCTAAGGTGAATTTTTCCTATGGGTCTAGGTGACTTTGAAGCTTCCATTATTGAATATATCTTAGATGTGGATGTGAGGATATTATTGGTAGGAGTTTTGTGTATAAGGGTTCTGCGTGATGAGGGTTGTTAAGTTTAGTGTTCAATCCATTAAGATATAGGGTTTTGAGTTTGTTGATCCACATATCCTCATGTTTCTCTAGAACTTTAGTTATGTCAATTGAAGTAGTTTTTTCTATTTTTTCTATGATGGTAAAGCTAGCGTCAGTGGCAAAATTGTGGTCAGGTGTGCGATAGGTGAAAATAGGAACTTTATATAGGAAGAACCAAATTGCAATCAGCATAACAAAGCATGCATTTAGACATGTTTTGTGATTCTGAATGCAAAATATCTAGAATTTTTTTAAATAATTGAATCAAAACCAAGTATCCTATCCAGCTAAAATCATGTTGAGAATGAATAAAGGAGACTGAAAAGGTTTAATAGTATTGTCATTTGCAAGAGATGCCAAACTAGTAATTAAAAAAAACAAAAACATTGTGCTTGTCTCATCACTCAGGGACAGTCCTTTTTACATCAGCGGTGGGTAATTCATGCAAAAAGCACTGCTCATACGTATATATATATATATATATATATATATATATATATATATATATAAATAAATATATATATATAATTCAGGGTTGAGCGTTCTCTAAGTGAGGTAACTCATTCATTGTAAGCCTATGCAATGCTCTTCCAACATGGATTGGAGCACTCCGGTTTATGGGGAATATATGTGCGTAAAATGAATATATCGCTTAAATTCAACTTTACCGATCGTTCAGTTCCGTGGCAGAGAGAGAAGATACCAGCCTCTGGATCTGAAGCTCAGGTTTCGATCCTACCTCGAGGTACTGGACGGGATAATTGATAGTCTATAGCCACACTGAAGAGATGTTATACAACGAAACAGCTGTAGGTGGATGACACTATATATATATATATATATATATATATATATATATATATATATATATATAAACAGTTGTTCTATTAATATGATATGCAAACACATTCAAATACACACACAAATTATAAACCAAATAATTGTTTTACATCAATATGATACACATGTATGAGCATAGGGACAATATTCCGTCTAATTTTGACTAGCGATGTGTACAGGAATCTTATGTTGTGCAATTGTTTTCTTTTGGTTAGAAACAGGTCCACAATTGTTCTTTTTGTAAATGTAAACCTTAATTTGCTTCGCGCTAATTTTGGCACACATTGTATTTCATGGCTAAAAAAACTCCGTTGCATGTTTTAATATGGTATAAGTGTGATTGCAGTGTAATAAGTTGAGATTTTAGCCAACTTACTAACCAACAAGAGATTAATCTCAATAAGTATAATCATAATAATTACACTTATACTAATGATTATTAATTACAAGGCTATTTCAGTCACTAATCTCTTGTGCATCTATTGTTTTCTTTCTGTGTCCTGATTGCAAAACTAGCAAACAGCTTTATGAGAACTATGGACTCCTCTTTAACTCAATAACGAGAATCTGTTCACGGAATTTACATCCAAGAATTCTGTTTTCAATTCCTAATGAAGAACGAGGAATTTCGACGTGTGTACGATATCTGTTTCATCTTCGAGTTGGAACATAGGCAGGGAGACTGGGATACAGAGAGAGAGAGAGAGGGGGAGAGACAGAGAGACAGACAGAGAGGGAAAGAGAGAGAGAGAGATAGACGGGGGGATGAGAGATGATAGAAAAGTAGTTTTCGTTCACACGCACGTACTGGCCCTCTGGTCAGAGAAGGGTTAACCAATTTTTTTTTTATTTGTTTGTTTGTTTGTTTGTTGACTTAGAATAATAAGTTCTTTGATTGATGGTGTAGGTGACCTTGTCGAAAAGCCAGGAGGATCGGCTCGGTAACAAGGCATGAAAGAAATTGAAAAAAAAAATGAATAAAGGAAAGAAAAAAGAAAAGAAGGAAAGAAAGAATGATCGAACCAGTTACAAGAAAAAAACAACGAAAGATACTCATAGCGTCTGAAGGATCATTTTAAACAAGAAAGAAGGCCTTATAGAATAAAAAAGAAAGAGAGGAAGGAAGAAGAAAAATGATTGAAAAAAATCAATACGTACATACATACGCAATCCGAAGTATGGCCTCTAGCGATGAAATTAAAATAGAAACAAATAAAGACTCATTAAATTTGTTTACATCAGTAAAAGAGAAATAAAAACATGAAGAAACGAACGTATACGGAGAGTTCACATTTTATCAAAGATATAGATATAATGGGTGTATCAAAAACAACCAATAAATGCCTATGTTGGACACACTGCTACCACAATATCTACACACCTAACTTGCCACCTATCAGACCAAAGTATCATGATAACGTATTCATGTATGCATGCCTTTGGGAATCCCTATAAGGAATATACTTGTAGATAACACTCATATATATTATGCTAGATGAACTGTGGAAAAAAAACCCCACAATTTAGGAAGCCTTAGTTATCAAAAAGAATCCATCTCTGAATAAAATCTTCTTTAGCAAAGGTCAGGGAGTTTTGAGTGTATTTTGCAATTGAAACTCCTCCCAATCAACAATTCACGTTTCCCGCCACTCAACGCGTCATATCAATGCGCTAATGACCACGTCAAATACACCGTGGTTAAAATAATTGTGGAACTGTCAAATACCTTGAAAATGGCTAGTTGTTTAGCCGGAAGCGCTGTTTATGATAACCTTTTAGGACAATTATTACACCCTATGAATCCCAACATACGTTCACTTGTGTGGATACAAGAAAAATTCAATTTGATAAAAAATTAACAAAATGTTCCTTGTCAGTCGTATTCAAAAGCACACACTCGCACATGCATCCCCCCATATATATATATATATATATATATATATATATATATATAGAGAGAGAGAGAGAGAGAGAGAGAGAGCAAGAGAGAGAGAGAGAGAGAAGTCTGGCTGCTTCAGGCTCAAAGTCTACTCTGACAGAAACTTATAATTTTGTAACTGTGACTTTTGCAAAACCATTTTTCTTGTAACTGAAAATGATCTTTTTATTTAAAGGGACTTTATAAAATAGTACCTTGGTAGTTTTCTACGTAAATGGCATGGAATATAGTTACTTCCAGATATGATTTAGGCAATTTAGATTTTAACTTAAAACTAATGGCCATAGCACTCCATTTTGTCTTTCTCTCTTTATTACTCTCTTTTTCTTTTCTTCCTCTCCTTCTCACTCTCTCTCCCACTCACTCTTTCTTCCTCTCTCTTTCTCCTTTTCTATCTCTCTCTTTCTTTCTTTCTGTCTTTCTTTCTGTCTTTCTTCCTTTCTTTCTTCCCTTTTTTGTTAATCTCACTGATTGATGATTTAGGGATAGAATCTGTCCCTCTCTTCCCTTCCTTCTCTCTCGATCCATCATTTTAAACTTTTCACTTTTTAGTCTCAACCAGAAGTCTGAAATTGTCATGGTTGTTAGGTAAGGTAATGAAGTCAAAAACAATCGGAGTTTGTCTGGAATTATTCCGATTTTTCCAACTGACAAAATTTGCTGTGTCACTGTCAACATAATCATTGGAAAGGAAGTTGATCAATGAACGAGCGCATCCTTTTAGTGTAATGGTTAACAAGCAAATCTTGCATATCATTAGTTTCAAATTCGATACTCCACATGCGGTCTTGAACCTTGTGCCAAAACCTGGCCACGCATATGAATTGATTGCATTTTCATCAGGCATGTATTGTGATGTATACGTAGATTTGGATGCCGGTTCCGAAAATGTGACCCGTTTTCTTGTATCACGTCCGGTTTTCATGATAAGATGGAAGTGGCATTTTAGCGTGTAACCCTTATAGAGTACCTTAGGGGGTCCGGAGCTCAATGTTTATAGATTGTCCTTCCGTACACAATCTTGTTTGTATATCTTATACATAGTAATTTTGATTTTCCGCATTGAAAACTTCTGACTGATAGCAATCTTGTTTTTCTTTCAAACATTTTAAATGTCACCTATTTGCTTTATGTACAACGTAGATCTGAAAAGAGAACGTGCCCATGGCAGAAAGAGAGAAAAAAGTAAAAGAGAAACAGACTCGATATTCGTAATCTGTGCCGAAAATTGGGCTAAAAAATTGTACTGCAGAATTGATGAGTAAAGTGATTTTTTTGTTTACCAGCATGAATCGATTAATCGATCCTACCCGTGATATCAGTGACCGTAGAAAAGTCGTGCGGAAGAAAAAAGATAACATGGAAAAAAGGATAGATATACGCAAATGGCCGCCAGGAAAAGAGTCATGGCAAAAGACATGACTTTTTCGTTTCTGGATAAGAAAAAAGTCATAGGGGCATTCTCTTGAAAATATAATAAGTAATACTTTAGTCTATCTAATTTATAGTAATAGAATAGATAATGATATTCAATGAAATACTTGGAATTTTAATCTATCTAATTTATTGTAATTAAAGAATATTTTTAAAATGATTTTTTATATTTTGGTAGTCCATATTAATTTCAGAAAAGTATGACTTATTTGATTTATCGATAAATTTTGTATATATGCATATTTCATCGGACGGTGGCCAAGAGTCGAAACTAGTTAGGACATGAAAAAATCAAATGAAATCTTTTTTACATATACTCCTCTGAATGCATCTTCCATATGTTCACACACACACACACACACACACATATATATATGTGTATGTATGTATGTATGTATGTATGTATGTATGTATGTATATGCATGTGTGTATGTGTGTGCAAAGAATTGCAGATTTGTTGTTTGCTCGATTGGATTCGTGTCTACGTAGAGAAGAACGCAAGTGTATTTGCTGTACAGAAAATAACGAACATTCTATTAAATGTATATCTATACATGTGTGAGTCGTATGTGTGTGTGTGTGTGTGTGTGTGTTCCTTCATTCTTCTTCCAATTCTGACACACACGACACGGCATGACCCCCAGGCAGAAGGCAGAGGTCAGGAGTCGACGAAATCGGATCCTATGCAAAACCTGGGCCGAGAAGGAAGAGGCGAAACGCAACTAGCTTGAAGGTTGTAAGAGTCAGGTTAGTGGATAACATGACTGGGTCGTAAAGGGAGGGAAGGAAGGAAGGAAGGAAGGAAAGAAAGAAAGAAAGAAAGAAAGGAAGGAAGAAAGAAAGAAAGAAGGAAAGAAGCGAAGAAAGGGAGGAAAGGGAGGACAGGAAGAAAAACATGAAGGAACGATGGAAGGAAGGAGGGAGAGAGGAAGAGGTAAGATGGAAGAAAGTGGGGTTGAGAAGGAAAGGGGAAAGGGAGGGGAAAGGGAAAGAAAGGAAGAAGTACATGATCGGAAGGAAGAAGGAATGAAAGCAAATTGAAGGGAAAGGAGGGAAAAGGCTAGAAAACAAGGAAGGAAGGGAGGAAGAAAAAACATCCATGAAGGAGGAAAGAAGGAATTAACGAGGGAAGGAGAAATGTGGCAGATAAGGAACGAAGGAATGGAGGAAGGAAAAAAATATGGAAGGAGGGGAAGTAGGGAAATGAAGGAGGCAATGGAAGAAGGAATGAACGAATGAAATAGGAAAAGAACAAAGAAAAAAGGAAAGGATGAAGGAAGGAAAGAGGGAAGAAAAGAAAGGAGGAAGGAAGGAGAAAAGGAACGAGGTAAGAAGGAAACAACGAAGTGAGAGAGGAAGGGGGAACGAACGGAAGGAGTAAGGAAGAAAAAACATAACAAGAAAAGTGCGGAAGACCGGACTAGGCGTTTGAACTTAATTCAAAACATTTTACGGACCATTATCTTCATCTGTGCGGGTTTCATCACAACCTTTCGTTCGACAGCATCCATTAAATGGGTGAGTGTATCCAGTCAACTATTATTAATTTCTGATTAGTATTTTCTTTCATCTTAATTTTAGTTGCTTTCCATCGCAACTTCTCTCGGGTCGTCAATCTACGGAAGTGTGTAAACCGCGCAGATCGGAAATAGAAGATGGAACTCACATATTTTTTGCGTTAGGGATGCTTGGTTAGCCACATCAACTGCTCTGCAGGTTGAGCTACGAGAACTTCCCCGTTTGGCAGAAGATCAAATATAATCCTTAAACCTATCATTTCATTTCTCTCCTCTCAATCGCTCGACGTCACGTTTGTTATTGTTATTTTTTACTTGAAGAATTCCAGTTGTTTTAAAAATCGTTTACTTCACCCTCTCTTTCTGTCTGAGTGTGCGTCTCTCTCTCTCTCTCTCTCTCTCTCTCTCTCTTCTCTCTCCAGTATCTCAGTGAGAACAACACTGTTCAACAAATCCATGGTGGGTAGAGTAGGGGAAGTGCGATAGTCATGAAAAGTGAGTACCTTTTTGAGAACACCGTTTCTAGAAAACACCTGAGTAAGATCGCATAGCCTCAGTTTTTGCATAATTTGGACTCCTATACAGCCTGCTTGTTGGCTGATATGGGTGCGTATATGACCACTAGTTTCAGCAGTTCTATCTTGGAGCCGGTACAAAAATCAGAACTTCTCCTTCAGGTTTCCAAGCTAAGCAGGAAGATGGCTGCTAATAAGGTGAAGTGCATCAACTTAGTGATCCTTGCAAGTCTCAAGTTTAATCGTGATCGGGATTTAGATCCTAGTTTTTATGACCTCTACCTTGGCAGGATGCAGGTTCAACAAAAGGATAACTCCAACCTAATCCAGAATCTAATCATTTGATTGATTAGTGTATAGCGAAATTTATCTCCCCGAAGACATTTCCAAACTCGTCACCCATACCAGGAATCGAACCAAGGATTTTCTGTGTGTGACAAGGACGTTTTAACCATCACATTATCAGAACAGACGCGAGAGGAGTAGAATTCTTATTTAGGCATGCAAAGCAAAGAAATTTCCGATCAATCGACATGTTCATGACTGCACAGAGGAAACCTAAAAAGTGAAACTGAATCGTTTCTAGAGGTGGCCTAGAACTATGCCATAAAAACCAACAATATATGAGCAGAGGTAGACAAGACACGAGAGAAGAGTAAATGTAGACTGATGAGATAAAGATGGGGCATTGAAACACATTGTGAGCCAGAGCAGAAAGGTTAGGATCGTGCTTATAACAGCTAGGAACTCGTGCCCAAAACACTGAAATCAAGATTGGATAGGTTGGAATTTTTAAAAAGAATTGAGATTGTCAAGAGACCAGTGATTTCCAAAGTGGGCGCAAACGCCACTTTGGGAGACTTGAAGGGGTACTGGAAGGCAAGGGTTATGAGGGGGATTAATGGTAGTCTAGGGATGATGAGGTAGCAAAGGGCAGAGAAAAAGTTCCTGGTTGCATTTCCACTGTTATATACAGTTTAACTTGGATTTCGTGCATTTGCAGACCTTTTAACGCAAAAGGAAAACCGATTCCAAATCGTCGAACAGGGTGATTCATGGATGCTTCTTATTGATACCGAACCGGATGTGGAAAATTATTCTCATCACATCAGACCAATCCTTCATATCAATTAATTTTATATTGATTAATCAAGTACTTCAAGAAACCTTTGTTCAATTCATTCGTTGGTTATTCAATAAATGCTTAAACTGAAAAAAAGTTTACCAAAATTTGATTTTCTATTTATCATTTCTAACCGACTCCATGAGGGTGGGCGCTGAGGAGATATATGCTCTAAAAGGTGGCAGTATCCAACACATTTAGGAACACTGTTGTAAGCCTTACTATACTGGAGTCCCTTCAAACTTACTGAGAAAGGTAATATGGATTTGAGTAGACTTGTTACACAATCCGTAGCGATAACCAACTGACACCAGGAGTGATCATGCAAATATATGAAATATAATAATCATTATAGATACACAATACAAGACGTCTCACCAACACCACAATTGAAAAGAAAAAAATAAGATTAATACCTTAAGGGTAATTAAATCTGTGTCGAAGTATCTGACATTGTAATTTAAACCGGGGTTAAAATCGAGGGACATATTGTGGAAAAATATTCTCTTTTTTTGCTTTTTGTTTTTTTAGAGAGTTACTTTCCCTTCCTTGCATTAATTTTTTTTCCCCTGTGGAAACATTTTTTTTTTCTTTCTTTCTTTCTTGGTCTTTTTTTTTCTTCTTTCGCTGTGTCTGTTTTTCCTTCCTTGGAGTAAAATGCCATAAATCTTTTACCAAATATTTGTGCTTGAAATACGGATATTGTGCAAAGAGAAATTTTATATTTGCATATTTACAAACTCTGTGCATGCACACACACTCACACATGCACACACACACACACACACACACACACACATACACACATCTATCTATCTATCTATCTATCTATATATATATATATATATACATATACATATGTATATATATACATACATACATATATATATATGTGTAAATATATATTCCCAAAACTTATTGAATCTGTTATCCTTTGGGCACCTGTTTAAATTTTTATTTCACTGGCTGTCTTCCTTCTTGGCTAAGTGTCCAGTCCACCAACATTTTGTCGTTTTTTCTCTTGAATGATGTCCCCCACCCTGGTCCATTATCAGACCTATATTTTAAAAATCTCCTTGAGTAATTCGCAGAATGCTCTTCCCATAGCTCTCGGTGCATCTGAGTTTGATTTCCAGATATTTTTTTTTTAGTTATCAAGTTTTGCAACCGTATGCCATAGCTGGTATTATGCATTCACTGAACACCTTACATTTTGGGCCTATTGGCAAGGTACCCTTCAGTATATCTTTATTTAAATGAATATACACATATAAAACATTGATAATTTCAAATTCTTTGATTTCAGGAACGAGAGAACGGAACCAGCTATCTCATGGAAATTTTCCTTTTTTCTTGGTGAGGGACACCGCAGGGGATGCCGCCCACGTGTCGGCTTTAATGGAACAAATGTCGGCTCTTATGGAACCACCACCCCCGGCCGCTGCTGCAGCAGCTGCCGCCGCCGCTGAGTCGAGCAACTTCTGGAGTAAGTACAGTTTACTACGTATATATTCTTGAACATTGCGGTCACGTTGGCCGGATATCTTTTGCCGAATAATTTCTTTTTGGTCCAGAGACCAAATTATGTTGGTTCAGTACCAAAATGATCATATAGCTTAAAACACCAAATTTGTATGGTCTTCGGACCAAATTGAGTTGATTCAGTACCAAAATAATCAAATGATAAAATCAATCAAATAGCTTAGAGTCCACCATCAAACCAAATTCGTTTGGTTTTGAGACCAAGTTTAGTAGCTTCAGTGTGTGCGTCAGAGAGAGAGAGAGAGAGAGAGAGAGAAAGAAAGAAAGAAAGAAAGAAAGAAAGAAAGAAAGAGAGAGAATGAATCAGAAATAATCTGAAAGAGAAAACCTGTTGATTGAACAAAAAATAGAACAAGTGTTTTGCGTTCGTCGAAATCAAAGAGAAAACAGTTCTTGACTATGGTTGCAACTAAAAATGATGACACGACACTTTCACTTCTGAGTTGTCAGATGTCTTTCATCGCAAAAGTCCAATTTTGTATGGTATTTGGACTAAGTTAAGTTGCTTCAGTGTGTGCGTGAGAGAGAGAGAGAGAGAGAGAGAGAGAGAGAGAGAGAATGCATAATCTGAAAAAGTATGTATGGACTTGAATACCTTCAATACCAAAATAATCAAAAAACTTTAAATCCAACATTAAATCAGATTTGTATGGTCTTGGGATCAGATTAAGTAGCTTTAATACCAAAATAATAAAATGACTTCAAATCCATCATCAGAATAAGCTTTAAAGAAAAATGCATCTTTGTTATTTATTGTTCATGTATATTCCTGTTGTATCATATCAATCTTATGTAAGGGATCGCTATCTTTTGTAAGCTTTCCTTTTTGCTTCAGTACCAAATCTTTATTTTTGGGATCAAATAGTTTTGTTCACTACCAAATATGCATATTTTTTGTCTTGAAAAAAAAAAATTGCCAATTACCAATTACCTGATTATAATCGGTTGTGGATTAATCATTAGGCTCTGTAGGCTTAAGCCTAGAGACCCAGAAAGGGAGATGGCCCGAAGGACAACAATGGATTTAATTCGCAGTAAAAAAGATTGGTTTCAGTGTGCACACAAGTATTTCTGATGGTATTTCATTTTACTTTCACTTACATGTTTCCATATCTGGAACATTATAAATACTTTTTTGTTACTTAGAAAATGGAAAAAGAATGAATGACAAGACCGTAATTGATTCCTACGACTTTGCATGTAGTTCAATATATTCAGTAAGACATACGTTCTACGTTCTACAACACGACAAAGTCATTTTATTCTATTCAGTGAAGAATGAGACAGGGGGACAAAGTTAGGGGGAGCTTTATTGGAGCTCCGCCCAGGAACCTGTGTGGAAAATAATCTGTCAAGAAATTCAGTTTTCTGCGGTATAATACGGTGTTTACGCTCGAGACATCACTAGTGCAAGGCCGTGTGATGTCCGTGTTTGGATAGATTGGCACTTTCTAGCCTAAATTTTCTTATTCGGTAATATTTTCCACATTCATATTTCACAGATGCTGGTAATGCCGTCGTTTAGAGTTATTATCATTTACAGAATTGTTGGCTATTGACCTCGTTTTTTGTTTTTTGTTTTGTTTTGTTCTTCTGATATCAAAAAACGCTTTTGATCGTTCCATTTTATGGCCCTCTTCAGGCAATTCCATTCCCGGCAAGTCATGTAAAACAGATAATTCTGTATCTTTATACGCAGGGATACACGACGGTTATTACCCTGATAAGCAAACATGTACATTCTGGGTTGAAATCCTCACTGACCAGACTTGTGCATTTGAGCTGAAACATGAATTAGTTTTTGTAACGAATCCACATTCTATTATTAATTTATTTCTAGCTCTACTCTAAAACAACTTGACTTTCATAGTATAAAGTTGAATGTATCGAGCACTCTATGAAATAAATCCATTACATATCAGACGTTGCTTTATATCATGCTGTATTGCTAACCTGATCTGTACCATATATATATATATATATATATATATATATATATATATATATATATATATGATTATTTTTATAGACCTATTATCTTAAGTATAAAATTGTTTATACGGTAGAGGACATTGAAGAAGCAACGAAGCATAACGATCAATTAAAAGCAAATGCATCAAATGGATGATGACATTTTTTTTTCAGATTATCGCACAGCAAAATAAATAGAAAACAACGGTGGGGTGGGATATTTAGGAATGAATTTGCAAAAACGGGACAGGAAGTGCGATGTGTACCGATGCCAAAAAAAATTGAGGAAGAATTCAGATTTTAAACAGTACCAATTAATTTCATTTTCTCTCAACACAGCTGCCAGGATATTTAGTTACTGATCTGTTCCCTCAAGATCCATTGACATTGCATTTTTTTTTCAAGAAATTGATATCTATATTTCAGGTCAATAACCAACATGTTAGAAAGAAAGGGAGAGACCACAACGTCGTATGTGATAGGAAATAAATTGAATAAATCATCAAATATGCGAATATATATATATATAGATATATGTAAATGTAAATGTGCATGACATACGATATCATACTTATATTTCTAAATATTTTGCATTTGCATATCATGTACATCAGATGCAATATATATATATATATATATATATATATATATATATATATATATATTACTGTTTTTGGAAATTGCATTATTTATAAGAGTGCTCAATATCAAGGATAGAGTAAATATAGACGGTGTAGACACCGAAATCAACACTCGTTGGTCTGCAGACCGCGGCAACTCAGAGTTACCATGGAGTATTGATTTCTGCGTTTACACCGTCTATATATATATATATATATATATATATATATATATATATATATATATATATATATGCATGTATGTATGTATGTATATATTATATGATTGTACTGCCAAATCTGAATCCTGATTATATATATTGACATATATATATATATTTATGCATGTATGTATGTATGTATGTATATATTATATGATTGTACTGCCAAATCTGAATCTTGATTATATATATATATATATATATATATATATATATATATATATATATATATATATATATATATATATATATATATATATATATATATATAGTCTAGAAAGCTTTACAGCTATAAACATCAGGTATATGAAAAACAAAACAAACAAACAAAAAGAACAATAATGTCATTTCAGTCAATTTTTTCCCAATGTCTGCTCATGTAATGTATGAAATCTTTTCGGCAGTTTTTATGTTTCACACAAGATTTGATATTATGGTGCTATGTGTGAGTTTTTCTTGTTCAGTGTTATCAGTTATTTACCATGTAACCGTTCAGGGGATTTGAAAAAAAAAAAATGTCATATTAACATGGCTCCCCATCAGTGTTGATCTAACTTAGAGCCATAATTTTTATATATAGCCTTTATTTATCTTTATTTTAGAGTATTGTCGTACTACATGTTGTTCGTTATTTTATATAGGGTATCAACATGATACATTGTATGATAATATCATTTCATTCTAGACATCATTTAATTCTGAGGGCTTAATTAAGGGGCATATTAACGTGAGTTGTCGAATCAATAAGTATAACAACAGACGTTACTCGTTGTTCGTGCAACTTCTATTGAGTGTTCATCCTTGTTAATATCAAATCTATTACGTCAATTGTAATCTCGGACTGCATGCAAATCAACTATCCAACTACATATGTAGAAAGATATCATCTATAAGAATACTGATTAAACAGAAAAAAAATTCCACCAACATATTCAATCCAATAATTTGACAAATGGTTTTGAGAACACTAACCTTAGACTTCATTTTTCACGTTGTACACCATCTCACTAACACTAAGACTGTAATTTCTTCTGAATTAACAAAGACAAAATTAAACAGCATTCTTGCATATATAATATGATTATTTATTATATGACTGAACAACATTATATATATATATATATATATATATATATATGATATGAACGTTTATCATGTGGCCAGTAATATGTTGAATGTATGTTCATTAATTGAAAGTGAATGAGACACTTTAATGAGAAAGAATAAATGTTATAATTAACATCAACGAATGTGTCTCTTATATATTATGTGTGTGTGAGTGTGCACGCACGTGTGTGCAACAGTATATCCATATATAATATATATATATATATATATATATATATATATATATATATATATCATATGTAGTACAAATCAGGCTAGCAGTGAAACATGATATAATATTATAAAAATATATTAATATATATAAATATATAAGATTAATAATATAAATATATAAAGCCACTTCTGAAATGCAATGGACTAATTTCATAGAGTGCTCGATACATACAACTTCTTACTCTCGAAGTCAAGTTGCTATAGAGTAGAGCTGGAAATAAATAGTAGAATGTGGATTTGCTACACATATATATATATATATATATATATATATATATATATATATATATATATATATATATATATATATATATATATATATATATATATACATATATATATATAAGTGGAATGTGGATTCGCTACCCAAACTTGCAGATTTGTCTGATGAGGCCCAAAGAGGCCAGAAACATAAGCTAGTTTGTGTATCAAATCCACATTCCACTATATATATATATATATATATATACTTACACATTGATTGTTTATAACATCTATGTTTATCATCAGCTGAAAGTTTATCATTTTAATGAGTTATTTATTTGAATATATATCTGTTAATTTTATGTATAATGTAAATTGTTCATTCATGATACCTTTTATGGTTCGGACATAAAATATCTGAGGTGATGTATATCTAATTACCGTGTTAGCTTTGCGTGGTATCACGTCAATTCACATGCACACTTACAACACACAGATACACACACACGAATGAGATGCCTTTGTATATATAACTTTGCGATCAAATTGCAAATAGATACTCTTAAATTAGTTAATAGACGTACGCATGGCTCGAAGCAAACACACACAGAAACAGATAGATTTATAGATACACACACACATACACACAAACACAAACACATATACATATATACATACATACATACATATATATATATATATATATATATATATATATATATATATATATATATATATATATATATATATTGTAGAAAGCTTTACAGCTTTATACAGTAAACATTAAAAAAAACTTTGTCAAAAGATTTTTTGTGTGACTTCAGTCGCCCATTACCCAATATCTGTCAATGCAATCTATGTAATTTTCTTCAGTTTTTTCTTACCGTGTTCCACATATATTTTGTTATTATGGTACGAGGTATAAAATGTCTCTTGTTGGGATCATCGGTTGTTCACAATGTAACCGTTTCGGGTATTTCAAACTGATAGATAGATATATGTGCAGAACGTGATCAATAGATAGATATGTAAAGAATATGGAATATAGACAGACAGAAAGAGGATTGAAGTGGGCAGGCAGATAGATAGATAGATAGATAAAAAGTCTGAGATACATAGAAAATCGATTGATATATAGATAGATCCAAATCCGCTGTCATGAATCAGCACAATCTGTTTGACTTAACTGCTTAATGTACCCCAAATATGAACAAAGGTTACAGCGTCAAAAGTCACCTGTTTGTCGTCCTTTCAAATTGACCGAAAGAGCCTATATTCAATTACATTTTTACTAAAATAGTGAATATGTATATATATATATATATATATATATATATATATATATATATATATATATATATATATATATATATATATATATATATATATATATATATATATATATATATATATATATATATATATATATGTATATATATATATATATATATATATATATAAATTTATACCTCGATTAACGAAATTGATATGCCTCTTTCCATTTTGCTATCAGAAACTTCGTTATCAGATGAACGTAAACCATAGTTTTTGTGCATTTAAGTTTTTTTCATTGAAAGAAATACATACTTGTTTAAGATACCAGACTTTAAAGAAAATTGCATGTAACTCAATTCAAAATTATAAACACTTTTTTTCAGTTTATGCAGCCAGAAGTATACGCTAAACTACGACAGTACTGGTTCTGTTTGATTTTTATCTTTCGTGAGAAAAAAAAGAGGGATTAAATGTTGAGTATTTTGCTTTCTTCTTGTGAACGTCTAATCATTCCCTGTAACGATTCAGTGCTACAATTACAGATCTTCCAATTTTCATGCTTTGTTCAAAATTTGGATTGTTTTCTGAAAGTTACTCTAAATCGAAAGACATTTAACGGAGACCCCTCGATAAGATCTTAAGTGTTATAAACTGATTGCCTTTTTTTATGCGTCAGAAGAGCGGCGACTGTTCATGGTGGTCCACTGGTAGAGTGCTCACCTCTAACTCAATAGATCGTGATTTATTCTACCATTCAATTGTACTCAATACCTCTCCGTTAAACACTCAACACAAGATATAGAATAGAGAAATCTCTCTCCAAGACTGAAGGGCTATGCCTAACAAATTACCTGGTAGATTGCTCCCTTCTCATGGTCCAATCCAGGACTCATACAAATGAATTCAAAAAAAAAATGGTACTCAATACTCCTCTGCTAAGCACCCAGCGCAAGGAACAGGTTGAGGGACCCCTCTCTGCATGCATCAGTCCTAGTAGCATGTTTATAGTTCAGCAATGTCAAACATTGTCAGTAATTAAATGGATGACCATTGCTGAATATCAAGTGTCATGTGCTTCGACAAACCTAGCAAGCCAGAACCAAAACTCGCGACACAGCCGATAGAGTTCTAAACCAAAAACAGTGATTCATACATACCAAAAAGCAACAAGGAGCTTATGGAAGCTCATAATTCAGGGATGGGAGAGCTACAAGAAATATGTCGAAAATATTCAATTACTTATTCCATATGGTATATTCAATTTGCATATGAACTAATGAAATCTTTAGCACACACACGCATACACACAGTATAAAGTACACACAAATACACGCTATATTAATTGTAGATATATAAACAGATGGATCTAGACAGACAGACGGATAGATGGATAAATTTGAACAGATTGGGATAGATAGATAGATAGATAGATAGATAGATAGATAGATAGATGGATTGATAGATAGATACATACACACATAGATAGATAGATGTGAATTAAAAGAAGAAAGAAAAAATTATGTACATTGTCTGGAATACAGACGAGACCAATGGCTCTCTTAATAAATAGTGCAGCGTACTGAAAACTACTTTAATTAGAGAGCCACTCGGTTTTTCCTTCCTGATATTAAACAAGTAAAAAAAATCATGACAGGAGTGAAATGTCCAATTCAGGGTGAATGGGGGTGACAGGATATAAAAGACGTCAGCTTTTTGGGAACATAATTCAAATAAAAAACATATATCAAATAGATTAATGCCGGAAAACTGTATCATCTCATCTTGTATTTTTACGGTGTAAACAGATAGATTGATAGTAATGAACAGATTGGGATATATAGATAGATAGAACATGTTAAACTAAATAAATATGAAAATACAGATATATATATATATATATATATATATAATTATATACAAATATATAAATATATATATACATGTGTGTATGTGTGCGTGTATGTGTGTGAGTGTGTGCATATGTGTATCTGATCATACTGAGATAGAAGAAAAACTCCGGGATTGACTTGGATCTGGTCATTTGGCCAGACATAAGGTGTTTGAATCCAAGCAATCACATTTTTTGTTTGTTTGTTTGTTTGTTTCTATCATGCAAAAGTGCGCACACACACATATATATACATATGAAATTACCAAAAACTTTCCATCACTCAGATGACTAACCTAGAGTTAGGGAAAATCGTATATCTGTGGGGGCATCTTCGCACAGCTTGAATATTGAGTGAAATTGAACGTTAACAACCGACCAAACAAGCAGCAGGCACAGGTGAATCGACTCTTGCTGATTGGAGCTTCACTTGCTCGGCTGATTCTGGTTTTTGTATCCAGTACATCATCAAAGTGAAATGGAGAGAAATGAGCGTCAGAAGAGTCTGTGGCACTAATCCTGGATTTATCCATACATAACTTACATATGTTCATTCTTTCCGTACACTATGCAATATATATATATATATATATATATATATATATATATATATATATATATATATATATATATATATATATATATATATGCATATGTGTGTGTGGGTAGAATGACAATTGGAAGGTGGAGTTAAAAATTTGAGAGATAGGTGTAACATCTCCAATTTTTTGTTATCATTCCGTGGGTGCAGTTCGATGCATTTCAACGGGAGCCAGCCATCTTTTTCAAAGAAAAATGTTTGCAGCAGTTTCACGGAGAAAAATATGCTGCTCACATTTCGATGCTGAAGTGGAGAATGTGAAATTTTTCTGTGTTAGGTTGTTCGATATGTGTGTGAATGAGTACTCGCCTTAACCCAAAGCGAATACGACACATATTAACATTTAGTGAACATTTTATTTGGTATGTCCGTGATTTGAATACGAGACTGCACCAGAGAATATGAAACTGCTGCATCGGAACGTTCATTGGCAAATAGTTCTGATGTTTAAATGACATAATATGGATAAGAAGACTGCAGGAACTTATTGTCGCTGCTTACGGGTCCTGGTATTCCTGAAGGGTCATCCACTTGGATATTGATCAGCTAGCCGAGTTTGACACAGTCATTTGTGAAGACACCCACTTAGGATCGAAATCTAATAGTTGTAATGGTCTGCTAGGCTACTTCATCGACCGTGTTATCACAGCGAGACATCCAAAATCAATTACGTCTCTCTGTCCCCTTTCACCCCGTCTCTCTCTCTCTCTTTCTATATATATATATATATATGTATACACACACGATGTCAGTAGGAATTAAGACGTGCATATACCAGAATGACGCAGATTGGGTCTGTTAAGGGAAAATAGCAACCAACAACCTCATAATTATGAAGCCACCGTGTGAGGATTGAACTCAGTCTATTGGGCTTGCTCATTAACCATTACCCTACGGTGAAGCACCCAGCAACTTATGCTTATGTCTGTATGGATATAGAGGGAAGTATATGAAAATGATGTTGTTTGAGGCTATGAGAAGAAAAAAGAAAAAAAAAAAGACCAACAAGGTCTGAATGCTTGTCGGGGCGTCGGGGGGTAGGGTCTTGGGGAGTCTGGGGAACCCATGGTATCCTAGATCATGACATGAGTCTCTTCCTTATCGTAAATAAATATCTCACTTGAACAAACATACACAGAGCTCGGTGGGTGTTTGTTAAATTTGCATTAATCCAACGCTCTCGCCCTACCCACCCTTTAAGCGCCCAACAACAACAGCCTCGACTCTGTTCGGAAATACAAGGCCTTACAAAACAACCATTACACCCCTCATCACCGTATACACCCCAAGCTCTCTCCCATATACCTCACCCTCCCGATTCACTGAAATACAGTCTCTCCTTGGCCAACAACTGTATTAAAAATATAAAAAGACTAGTTAGATTACCCTGTAGAGACCAAAGACCTGGATTTCATTTGAATAAAACAAAAAACATGAGAGACAGAAAGAGAGAGAGAGAGAGAAAGAGAAAGAGAGTGAGAGAGAGAGAGAGAGAAAGAGAGAAAGAAAGAAATGACAATTGCCATTTTTAGATAAAGTGACTTTCTCGACACACTCTTTCAAGTCCTTTCTTTCTTTCTTTCTTTCTTTCTTTCTTCCTTTCTTTCTAATTATTTCTTTCTCTTTTTCCTTCACTTACCTTTTTTTCTTTTCAAGTCTTGACTTCTTCCTTTCTTCCCTTTCAGCCTCTCCTTATTTCTAATGAATAAGGAAAGTTTTTTCATGGTGGTTCTATCACTAATCTGGACATAATTTCAAAATTTAATCTTCACACCAGTCAGCCACTGCTATTTTGGTGACCCTTGTAGCAGCACAAACTGTGAGAGAAAAACTCAAGAATTGATGCAATCTGTTCCTGCTTAGTCAGATGCCTGTATTGGTAATGAACTGATCAGAAAAAAAATATAACACTCAAAAAATTTCAACTCTTCCAAGGTCAGGTCTAACAGGAATGAAAGATCACACGAAGTGTAACACAACATTTCGGACGATCTATTTTACAGCCCTCTCAATTCTGATTAGGAACCATTTCATCGATTCAAATTCTCAAATAGCCTTAAATTCAGTCGTGCAGGTTATGTTAAACTGAAAAATTTACCAAAAAAGAATTTTGGACCTACTGACACACGTTGAATAGTGACCTAGAAAGGTGCCTGGAGGTCCCAGAATCAATTGCCATAACCAAATTAAGGCCAGACAAAGAGATGATCACGGAGACTTCCAAGTAAATGGTTCCCTTGTAAATCACAGTTCTCTGGTATTTTAGGCGGAAACGATAGGAAGGGGCCAAAGTACGTCAAGCAGGTGGAAGAATGCAGGTGAGGAACAAGGCCATCAAGATGGGATGCAGGGGGTTTGCAACCGGTCCTTCCGCAGGGGTCTGTAACGGACGCTGATAGAAGGACTCGAGGGCAGCAGAAGTTGCTTCATTGTGGCTCTGGAGCAGAAGGGGAGAACCGTGTATGAATTACAACCAGGGTTCAATCAATTCCTGTTGGGTAGTCTAGGTGAGGGTTGATGAAAGACCAAAAACACCCGTTGACCCTGAGAGGATTCACTGATGATGTGTCTGGGTAAATCACAGTGTGATATATCTCCGTAAGATACTTGATAAACAGGGCAATTCAAGAGATAGAGAAAGAGGGTCATTTTTTTTTATCTGTGACAAAATACGACAGTCCTCTGAATGCCAGAAAGTATTTCGTTCAGACCAAATTTGAATCGCTTCATAACGTTCGTGAGAAAAGAGGGATAGAGTGAGTGGGTGGAGGAAGAGGAATTTTTTCTTCTCTTTCATGTCACACAATGTCATGTGATTCCTTTATTAGACCAATTCTCGAAATGGAAAGAATGAGAAATTACAAGGAAAGACGAAAGAAAGAAAGAAAGAAAGAAAGAAAACTGATTCCACAGAGTTTGTAACTAATGTGTACGCTTCATATATATATATTTACAATTATTTTATTTCTCGAAGAATTATATAGTAATTCGGGCATATTTTTCGATGATCATTAATTTTTGTTTCAAACTTTTCAACAAGGATTAACTTGAACAATCCATTGGAAACAATTAGTTTTATTTTAGAAACAAATGTTGCAAAATGCTGTCCAAAATTGTATGTACAGCGTCGCAGGTTTTGAACAAGCCTTTTCCTTTCCTTGACCTTCCAACAAAGGGCATTAGGTACTTCAATAAATTATTCTTAAAAGAGTTAATACACGATTGCGAAAGCAAGTTTGGAAGTCTGGATTCTTTTCTTTTCTTTCTCTTTCTATTTCTTTGGGCATCTATCGCTCTGCCTGTCTCTCCCATAGACGTACAAGCAAACGTTCAAGAAGTTTATGACGATGCACGTGTATGCGTGTATGTAGGTAGACACCAACGAGAGAAATTTCGTTGAAACAATGGGACAATGACGTACATTCTAAGAGATGGGTAAGAAAAAAAACACAGATGTCAAAAGTCTTCACGGTTGTTGGGCTTCAAAATATACAAGAGAAGGATTTGTTTTTACGCACAGATGGGCTTATAAGCACACACATATATATTTCTTCATGAGTTGCAGTACACTCACACACACACACACACACACACACACACACACACATATATATATATATATATACATATATATATATATATATATATATATATATATATGCTTGTGTGTGTCTGTATATCTATAAAACATCTGTATAATTCCGCATATAAACAAACTTATATACAGGCTGTCCTGATGTTAAGCCAGTTAAACATAGGCCAATTTATAATAACACCGGTTTGAAATTTGCCAGAATTTCCTTCACCTTTTTGGTAATCAATTAGTTTTTTGTGAAGCTCTGGTCAAAACCTGAAGTTGAATTTGTTTATTTACCGTAATAAGAACAACAAGAACGATCCTCACCAAATTTTGGGGAGTAAAAATCAACATTTCTCTATCGTGATTTAAAATCAGTACAATGTGGTTGTCTCTTGACAAGTTTTATTTACCTACCAAAACGTGCGCTGGGAACGTGCGTGGTCTTATTTCATTCCAATAAATAAATACATTTGTAATGTTAACATTCTACAAGAGTGTACTCATTTACGAGCATTTATCTTACAGAAATACAAGGACTTATTTTATTCTGATAAATAAATACGTTTATACAAATTTTCGGTAATTTCGTATTTATTATATATACACTCTGAAAGTTGCAGTGATCATCTAGAGTGAGAATAGAAAAAGGAGGGGAATTTTGACCCTGTAGAAGCTAGGATCCTTACTTAATAATTTTATGTATTATATAAGAAATTTATTCATATAAAAAAATTATATCAACATGGTTATATGTGAGGATCGGTTGTATAGGGAGAGAAATGTGTATGTGCAAGGGTTTTTTTATGTATTAATTAAGTGCTGAATGGCATTGAAAATAGAATCGGCGAACCAAGTTCGAGTTTCGGCCGAGGCTGCTGGCATTCACTTCACACCAATATTCTGGAGAAATGCATGAATCTCTTTCATCCTTTAGCTATGGGTAAATAGAAAGGTGGTTGGAAAACCTCGGGCCAGTGAGGTACTTCATGTCAGCGAGGGCTACCCCGAAAAAAAAAAGAAACAGGAGCTTAATAACCGACAAAGCTGGTCCTAAGCCTGGTTAAGGAATGGGAGAGGTTGAGCTTGGGGCTAGTGAATTTTAGTTAATTTGCATATTCTGTTGTGAGAAAAATTCTGGCTTCGATTTCACGAATGAATATGTCGGTGCTTGTTTTGTGCTCTATGTGCGTGCGTGTGCACTGTGTGTATTGAGTGAAAACAAAAGACGAATGTTTCATATATATATATATATATATATATATATATATATATATATATATATATATGAGTGTATATATATATAGAGAATATATATATATAGAGAATATATATATATATATATATATATATATATATATATATATATATATATATATGATAAAATGTGGATTCGCTACACAATCTAGCTCAAGTTTCTGCCCTCTCTCTCTCTCTCTCTCTCCTATTTATTTCCAGCTCTATTCTAAAACAACTTAACTTCAATAGTAGAAAGTTCTACGTATCGAACACCCTATGAAATAAATCCATTACGTATCAGGAGTGGCTTTATATTATTGATATATTATTATATTATGTTATACTGCTAGCTGATTTGAACCACACGTACTATATATATATATATATATATATATATATATATATAGTCTATGATGCTTTACAGCTTTAAACATTATATATATTAAAAACATATATTTCCGAACATTTATGTCATTTCCCAATATCTGTTGTTTTTTTGTTTGTTTGTTTTTTTCTCTCAGTGGTCTGTACTTCGTGTGAATTCTTGTTGTTGAGATAATCACTCGTTTACCATGAAAACGTTTTGGGAATTGAAAAAAAAAATGTATACATATATAGTCAATGTTTTTATATCATGGATTTCTACTTCTCACCATAGTCTGTTTCATACATTTAGTAATTGTCAAGTGAGTAGTGTGTTTGATCTGTTTATGTTTTATTTAAATTCATTCGTCTTTCCGCGTCATTACATCATGCTTTTGGTTATTTTTGAAGACGGTTGAAATAGGGATTTACTGTTCCTTGCTTGTTTGGGTTTTGATATTTTGAAAATTTGAAAAAAAAAAGCGTTTTTTTTGGTTTTTTTCCTGAGTTGCAGTCGGTATTTTCATCTTAACGCTTTTTAGTGGAAATTTTTTCATGTACACAAACACACACACACACACTTAGTCAAACACACACACACACACACTTAGTCAAACACACGCACGCGCACGCACACACACACACACACACACACACACATATATATATATATATATATATATATATATATATATATATATATATATATATAGACTCACACATCACACACCACTGATGAGGGGGAAGAATCCTGAAACATGTCTGGACAATCTACATCTAAGGATTAATAAACCTCACCTCTAAACACCTAACTCCTGAGTCCGTCTCACTCTCTACAGTACACATTACATATATATATATATATATATATATATATATATATATATATATATATATATATATATATATATATATATATATATATATATATATATATACATATTAGGAGTACTTTTTTGTTACTTTCTCGTACGAATGTTTTATCAATGCCATCGAAATATTTTTTAAAACTTCTAACTGAAACGTTTTCAAAAAACTTCGATGATATCAATAAAAGGTGTGTATGCAGACTACTAAAAGAAACAAAAGACTAAATTGACTGAATTTGAATTTAAGTATATATGTATATATGCATGTTTGTGTTTTTATAAATATATATGTATATGTATTGTATATATATATATATATATATATATATATATATATATATATATATAGATATATCTATATGTATGATCTTGAACATATGATGTATTGTCCAGATTGTTATTTTCTTTGGTGTAGTTATCGTAATGTTGCTTAAAGCAAATAATAACGTCTAATCCTATTTCCTTTTGCCGAAGTTGGTTTCATTTCCTATTTAGACGTTAGACTCAATTTCACACTTGAAACCCAGACGTATATTTTTTTTATCCGTTTCTCGTCGCTCGCAGCTAGGCTTGTTAGGGGGTTCAAGAGTTGGAGGGGGCTTGCTTTTTTTTAGCGTGGCGCAGAGATCATTTTCGCCCTCAGGAAAATTAATGAATTGCCAAAGGAAGTTCTCTAAATCATCCCCAGCTGTTTATGATACCTGGTATCCCTAGACAGTTACTCATCTGGGTACTGACCAGGTTGGACGTTGCCTAACTCTGGTGATCGATGGCAGATATGACATTGGGTCAAGATACCAGATCGAGATTAAAGTGGGGTTTCACATGCGTGTGTGCAGACAGAAGTGAAGATTTCATTCGTCCCTGCAAATGATGTTACGAAGTCATTAGGACAGCATTGACATGATTGCTGGGCAAATCCTGCGTAAGCTGGGCTCAAGGCCATGGGATAGATCACAGTCGGTGCTTATCTGAACTTCTAAACCCCATAAGGACTCAAATAACAGATAATACGCTTTAATCTTCGTATTAACTCGCTTCCCCACGAGAGCAACATGTGACACAAGGTCATTTTTAATGTTGTGTTCCAGTTATGGAAGATCTGCAAACATTGCTCCAGTCCCTGCAACTAGTGCTGCAAGACGTCTGGACAAGCCCAACCCATCCGTTTTAGTGCAATGGAGCAATACTGTCCCGAGGCGTACAACTCCCCAAGATTGGACCAAGTAATTTTTTGAACAATCTTACGCCTCTTGCACTTGGCAAAACCACGCTTCAGTAAGCCATCGTCGGCCATGGTATTGCACCGGCGCAAAACCAAAGCATGTTCTGCAAACAGATACTACTCTTTGATCTTAGTGATGCAACCGAGAAGCGTTCAGTGATCGTATGAGAACTGGTATGTCCTGTAGAACAAACATTAAACCGTGAAAAAAAAAGGCCTTAATTTCTCACACCCTTCTATGTTTTTTTTTTTTTTTTTCAAAGTCCTTTCCATGAAAGTTCTATCTTCATAAAGGCAACAGATCTGGGACATAGAGAACCCTGCTTCCAAACCAGGAAGTAGGGCCCTCATGAGGCAGCTGGATGTCACTTAAGACGTCCTTCGTGCAACTCAGGGGCCGGGCTGATACTACACCAATCGCCTCTTCTGTTTAGACTTCATCAGCGAAGCAGAGACTGGGCAACCAAAGGTCTTCCTACATCTAACCCAGGGTTGCACCGTGGAGAGGTGACTTCAGTATTCTTCCAGTGCTTATGAACATAGAATGAAGTCTTTTGATCAATTTTGAAAACAACCTGAAACGGCATTTCGATCTGAAAGTGCGTTTTTGTGGGATATGAACTTGGGTATTTGACAACGAACATTTTCATTTTCCCATACACAGGTCACCTCTTTCAGTCTTTCTAGCATGGTACCTGAACTCAATTGACCGACTGTTTGTTACTCTAACTAGCTGGCCTCGAAACAATGCACCAAAGAAAAGGTCATCTAATACACGTATGGTTTTTTTCAGCGACACGTCTTCCGATGAATTTATATCATGTACATTCAGTCTGTGTGCGCGCAGGCACTGTCATGCGCACATGCGTGTGTGTGTGTGTGCGTGTGTGTGCGATGGAGGGTACCCTGAGATAAAAAAAAAGGCTTGCAGATGTCACAGGTGAAAATCGCAGGGTAAGAAGATCTCACCTGGAGTGCCAGACACAAAGAATATTTTAAAGTTCTTAAATTTCCTCTGAACGTAACATGGAAAAAAAAGGTCTGATTATCCTGGCGTATTTTATATTGTATCACCTTGATTTGTAAGCATACAAGGTGTCGTCCACCAACACAAAACTAGAAACATTTAGATCCGGAAGAATCTAGATTCAATTTAAACTGGAAAACATCTAAAATTGAATAAAAAGAGTACATTTAGAGAATGTAGATGTTATTAACAGAGCCGTCGAAATTGGCCCCCAAAACGTCCAAAAGCATTTTTATTCCAAAAAGAAACATTTTTACTTGAGGCTTAGTGCAGAATTGATGTCAATTAATAGGTCTGTAAATAAAACAGTATGGCCAGAAGTGCTGGATCATAGAAACTCATAAACACGCACATATATATATATATATATATATATATATATATATATATATATATAAAGGGTAGCATCCTTCGCAATCTTTGATGGCTGCAGTTGCTCGATAAGATAAAAGTAAGGTTAAATAATACTATGTATTAATTAGACCACCACTTAAACAGGGCAATCGTTCATTCGTGGAAAATCTAGAGGAAAAGAAAACAAATCGAGTATGTATTTGATCATTTGTCTTGCTTATCTGTGACACGATCCGTTTAATTGGTCCATTATGAAATAACTAAAAAGAGTGACTTTTTGGTTTGTCATTGTTGACCCCTTCTTGGATCTGACTTTTATCTGCTTTGAGCAGCCTTTTAGAGTTTGGGTACAGTTATGAGTATCAATCAATTTATGCAAAATACCACAACCTTCAATGTATGTTGCCGTTAGGCATTTATCAATTTCAAAGAATTTCTGATTTTGTGGAACAAAAAAGCTTTAACACGAGTCAATGAAGAATGAGCACCAAAACAATCCAGAAACACACACACACACACACACATACACACATATATATATATATATCACTGGCTGGACTTTCTCTTACACAACAAGATGCTTCCAGCAGCCTTTATACAATCTTTTATCTAACCCACAAGGCAAAGCTTCTGATAGTGGACTCTGGTTACACATGAAACCTCTAACCCTTAAAAACACATACTCACACAGCGCACACCACTGAAGATGGGAATACATCCCGAAACCTGTCTGCACCATTAACAACAACAAAAAGAAAACCATCTTCGGATGAATGAACCTTACCTCAAAACACTTTACTCCCAAGTCTGTCTCATTCATATTATACACACACACACACACACACACACACACACACATATATATATATATATATATATATATATATATATATATATATATATATATATATATATATATTATAGCTTCCAAATTAATTGAATCTGGACCAAAAAATAAAGAATAAAATAGAAAACAGACAAAAACATAACAAAAAGCAACAACATTGAAACAAAATTGAACTTGGATATGTTACGTGCAAGAATCAGATACCCCTGGTGTAAATTCAGTCAAGTTTAAAGGTGTATAACGATGTTACGATAAGCTTTTTGGAATGCTTCTGGATACTTTCTGCACTTACTGTATTTTGCACACAGTGATTTCAAGCGTTCTGCCATGGAGAAGCCCGATACGCCCCGTAATGAAAACAGAGACATTTTGGAAGTGCGATGTCTTTACAACTTATAATGATTTGTACGTATCGGTGACAGTCTGCAGTGTTACAATAAGGAAGAAGATCGCTGAACAAATTGCTGCCGTACGTTACCAATGAATCATCTGAATATGAGCAAGTATGTAACCAGGAAATGACGAAACAAGTAGACGGATTGTGAGATTATTTTCTGCAAAGAAGGTAATGAAGGACGCCCGGGATCTTCTCCAGATATACATGCTGATTTTGTTGACGGGCTATCATTGAAGAAATTATGTTGTCAATTTAAAAAAAAATATCATTGTGAATAACCTCTGACCTAGAAGTTGGGCGAGGGCACGATGGTCGTATAGAAGAAGAAGACAAACGAACGAAGAATTTCGGTCTGAAGATTTAATAAGTTTCTTTCAGTTTTTGTCTGATAGTAAGTGTTTTATTACATTGTTTAAACCGGCACATATATATATATATATATATATATACACACACACACACACACACGTAGTATTAAAACTCTCCAGTGTGGCTATTGACTATCCATTATCCGACTCAGTACCACGAGGTAGGATCGTAACCTAAGCTTCAGACCCGGAGACTGGTATCCTCCCTCCACTCCACGGAACTGGATGGCCAGTAAAGTTGAATTCAAGCAATATATTTATTGCATCAACCAAAATGCTCCATTCCATGTTGGAAAAGCATTGCATAAGCTTACAATGAACGAGTTACCTCACTTAAAGAGTGCTAAACCCTGAATAGGGGAGCGTTAATTATTGTGTCATCCACGGAGAGCTGTTTCGATGTATTACAACTCTTCAGTGTGGCTATAATAAAAACTATATATATATATATATATATATAAAAACTGAGTTACATCCAGTACCACTTGGTGGGATCGAAATCTTAGCTTCAGACCCGGAGGTTGGCATCCTCCCTCTACTCCACGGAACTAAACAGTCTGTAAGGTTGAATATAAGCGATATATTTATTCAGCATATATGTATTACCCATCCACTATGGAAGAGCATTGCATGAGCTTACAATGAACGAGTTACCCCACTTAAAGAGTGCTGAACCCTGAATAAGGGAGCGTTATTTATTATTTAATCAACAGACAGCTGTTTCGTTATATTACAACTCTTCAGTGTGGCTATAGACTATCCATTATCCCATCCAGTACCACGACGTAGGGAACCTTACCTTCAGACCCAGAGGCTGGTATGCTCCCTCCACTCCACGGAACTGGACGGTCAGTAAAGTTGAATTTAAGTAATATATTTATTTAGCATATATTCCTCATCCACCAGAGTACTCCATTATATATATCATAGACTATTGTGTATTTAGGCTGCATCACTTCCAGTACTTTCGACCACCACTGGTCTTTTTCAAGGTTGTTTTTAAAGTCGTTGTGTTTGTATCAGTTTCCGATTTTTCACAGTATTAATGTTATCTCGTGCAAGCTACGTCATTTCAGTTTGTATTAAGTCGTTGTCCTATTTGATCTGTTCCGGTAATGGACGTTATCTTATTGTTTTATCAGCATTCAAGGGTGGCGACGCCTATTTCATATTAGATTTTGTTTATACTTGGTTGTTCTGTTTTAATTAGAATTGCTTCAAATATTTGAAGACTCTTCATGTCGTTAGCGTTTTTTGTTTTAAAGGTTGACAAACTGAGCTAGTGTCCAAAAGAGAAGTGAACAGATAAAAATGTCAATACTTCTGAACATACATACATATATATGTGTGTGTGTGTGTGTGTGTGTATTGTGAATAAATAGTAGAATGTGGATTTGCTACACAAACTAGCTCATGTTTCTGCCCCTTCCGGGCCTCTTCGCCCGATGATGATGAGGCCCGGAGAAAGCAGAGACATGAAATCGGTTGGTGTAGCGAATCTAAATTCTACTATTTATTTCAAGCTCTACTCTCAGATAACTTAACTTCAATAGTAAAAAGTTGTATTTATCGAGCACTCTATGAAATAAATCCATTACATATCAGAAGTAGCTTTATATTATTGATATATCATTATATTATGTTAAACTGCTAGCCTGATCTGTACCACATGTACTATATATATTATGATATATATTATATATGTGTGTATGTGTGTGTGTATGGGGGGACACGATCGCAACTATAACAAAATATATTTTTATTTCAAAAATCGATTCGGAAAATCTATAGAGTGGCGTCACCGATGATTAAACAAAGACATTAGTCCAACTATGCTTCCACATTCCACCTGCCATTATTATGTCATCTACTTACATCACTCTTCTGTGACAGGCTGAGAATGTTCACATTCAATATAAAGTCGGGTAATAAAAATAAAAAAACTTCCCTAAAGAAAGAATATCTGATCAGATCATTATCCTTCTTCTGACAGCATCATATAACTTTTTTTAATTCCCTGGGTGAGATAATTTCAAGTGACAATGAAGTCAGGGTCCAGTACGGAAGTGTACATTGAATAGAACCCCCACTTCTGACGCATGGCACAATGGGTGGAAACTAACCGATTTAGTTTTGTTTTCTTACCGCATGATGAAGATACAAGGCTAAGAAATTATTTCTACCATGCACTGAGAATCGATTTCAAACATACTGGGGACGAGCGAGCTGAAACACCAACCATCCTACCAACAGACCCTTATATAGAGATACATACGGACTTATCTAAAAATACCAATTAAATGATTTCCGTAAAATCATCAAATTCATATATATATATATATATGGAGCTGCTGCAGGATTCGAACCTACCACTGATAGGGCAGCAGCCTCACCATACCGATGCTCTTATGATTGAGCTGAACAGCCGCCGTTAATGTAGAGGAACAAATAACAATTCTCACACCAAATTCTAATCTCGTTTATTATAGGTCCATTCGTTGCTTTTAACGCAACAGTTATGTATAAACAAATAAACATATTTGGCCCGACAATGAATTATAAATTGCGTTATATATCAATTAATTTGAGAGTACTTCTCGTCGTAACTCGGTTAATGTATCACACGCACCAGACAACGTAAATAGAATAAACAATTAAACCGGCCACTGATAGGGTAGCCTCTTAAACGTAGCGATGCCTTTACCATTGAGCTAAACAGCCGCCGGTAATATATTGGGAAATGGATATACTCTTATATATGCACGCACAGAATATGTATGTAAGTAATGTACTTACAACCAAACCTAAACTTCTATTGTTATATAACCCTTCATGACCTTAGCTGATCGAAACACCATTTCCAGGCAGTCATTTTTTTTTTTCAAATTCTGACCGTTCATAAATCATGTAAAGGTCGATCTGTATTTACGTAATCGCTGAGATGGTTGAATCAGCATTTTTTCTCAGGCCAAGACACCGAATATATTTATAAAAAAACAAAAAACAAAACGTATCGGCCATGTTTTATACTGGGTAGATATAGTGACTGACAGAGCGGGTGCAACTGAAAAGGTCACTGTGGCACATAATTTCATTTCTTGTCGCACGCAGCCAGGTCAGTTTGAAATGTTCAGGCGCGGGTTGGGCTGACAACGGGTTTGGGCCTTTTACTTGCGTTATCGAGCTTTGTGTAAAGATCGGTCTCCTCCTTTGGTGGATTGATGGGATCACCACGGGAGACACTTTAAAATTGCAGGCCTGTCAGATATTTTAGGCATCGGGGTTAGGGGGAAGGGTTCGGCCTTTGACTTATGTTATCGAGCGTAGTGTAGAGATTTTGGGGAGGATTGACAGGATCGTCCATGAGGCTCTGTACACGAACCTCCAAAGCTTATGACACATGCAATTCTCGGACTGTCACCCATCTAGGAACTGATCAATCAAGATTAAAAGACAGAAGGATGGGTGCGTAAGTGGATCGTAAATAAAATAATCGTTGGTGATCAAGAATTGAAGGAAATGTCTTTGACAGAATAGCACGATTGTACGTGTAAATTCATTGCAAATGATTCAACGATGCTTTGAAAATCTGAAAGAAAGATGTCGCTCGAGATTAGGAACGCAGGGGTTACTAACAATGGAATCATCATACGTGTAATGTGAATGTATTGTAAATCAGTTTACAACAGAAATACACTGCTAATGATTTTACTATAGAAATAAATTGCAGATAATTTTGCTATAGAAATTTAAGTTACCGACATGATAGGGATATCAAATGTATAATGTTGAATCCATTGCTAATCATTTTTCTAGTAAATGCATTGAAAAGAGGGAGAGGGTTTGTCGGTAGTTGGGATATATATATATATATATATATATATATATATATATATATATGTAAATACACACACACACACACACACACACACACACACACATATATATATTTCCAGCTCTACTCTAAAACAACTTGACTTAACAACGGAATTTTAAGTCGAATGTATCGAGCACTCTATGAAATAAATCCATCACATATCAGACACGGCTTTATATCATATATATTATATTATGCTATATTGCAAACCTGATTGGTACTATATATATATATATATATATATATATATATATATATATATATATATATATATATATATATATATGTGTGTGTGTGTGTGTGTGTGTGTGTGTACAAATATTTTATCCCACATAATGCCGACTTTGAGGGTTACAGACTCACAAATTAAGACAATAAAGCTTTTAATACTTCAAATGGTGTTAGAATATTCATTCTTGTTCATACTGGCTGAGAACTGCTTATTCGGAACTCCTATAAAACGAATTCTTTTTGAAATCTGGAACTTTTTAAAAGCCATCATGACGTCAGTGTCTATGTGTGTGTCGTCTGTATGTGTGAGAAGGAAGGAGAGAGAGAGAGAGAAATAGGGAGAGAGAGAGGGGGGGAAGAAAAAGAAGGACCTTGAAGTTTCGAGGCAAGAGTTACTGACAGAAAAAGGATATATGATTAAAGGTTTTCATCATTATCAGTCTTTTATCGTTCGTCATTGGACGTTAACCTTTCCCAGGATTCGCCACGCCTCTCTATCGTGGGCGTCGCAGAGCCAATACTTTCTGAATTTATCTAGTTCGTCTCTCCATCTTATATTCTGTCGGCCTCAGTTGCGCATGTGATCTCTGGGGATGACTATGACAAAAAAATCCAAGCGGGTTATAAACACATTGAGTCAATAAAACGGCGTTTGCTTCATATGGAGATAAAACATACAGTCTTGTTTATGTTTACATATATATATATATATATATTGATGTCTGTATTTTACCCTTAGAGACTTCATCAAGGCCAAGCAAGCTCAAAGGGAAAGTTATAACGGATTTTTCAACACATGAAGAAAGAACGTAAACAATAATAAAGTTCTTTTCCCGTGAATGTTAAATGAAAGGGAACAAAAGAGATCGTCGGGGCCGCCTTCCCCCCGCCTTCTTTCTCTTTTCGAGAAAATTGTTTTCCTTCTTCAGTCCTTCCTTCTTCTCATTGATATTCTGTTCTCTCTCTCATCTCTTTCTTTTTTCCATTCTCCTCGAGAGTCTCCCCGCTCTCCTCCTCTTGTTTTTCTCTCCTGTCCCTCCTCCTTTTTTTTTAACCTTTTTTGTTGTGGCTGTTGCTGTTATTGTTGTTGTTGTTCTTTTTCTCTTTGTTCCTTTTCTCCTTTTTTTTCATCGTCCTCGTTAATATTGCCTTCATCTTTTCTTTTTAACTCTGATCTTCTTCTTCTTCTTCTTTTTCTTCTTCTTCTTCTTCTTCTTCTTCTTCTTCTTCTTCTTCTTCTTCTTCTTCTTCTTCTTCTACCATTTTATCGTCATCGTCTTGATATCCTAACCCTCCTCATCTATTCATCCTTTCCTTCTTCTTCGCGTCTCCATTCTCTTTTATCTATATTTCTTTCGGTCTTTTCTTTCATTTGCATTGCTTTCTATAAAGCTTGATACTGTCATTCTCTATTCTTTCCAGCCTTTTAAAATTTTTGGTAAAACTAGCTTGAAAAAAAACCCCTCTCCCCTGGAAAAAAATCCGCCTAAACAAACAAACACTCAGTCTACATGAAAGACTAGTTAGGGTGAGCTTTCCCCAATCATCAGAAGCGCTGGGAACGAGGCTATATTTGGACTTCCGGTGCAGGGAGGAGGCCATCTCTTTTTCGGCCTCTTTTTGAAGACCTTTTATCGATATGATTTGCGCTTACGACCAGAAGGAAGGGGAAGAGGGGAAGCTATTTGAACGAGCAACCCCCGGGCCCCACTATCGATATGATTTGTGCCTATGACCGTCCAACTGTTTCAATGGAGGCGGCCCCTTTCTGGTTCTCCTTTGCCAAATTCCATCAAAGAACAAAACCCACTGAAGTGGCAAACAGTAAAATGAATTACAAACAAAGGACATATGTGGGAATTGATTAAATTTGAGTCGGGAAAGATGGGGAGGAGAGGGTGTAGCTTCGGTTGGATTGGAAGGGAAGAAGGTGGCGAAAGACGATATATATATATATATATATATATATATATATATATATATATATATATATATATACTTATCTGAGTATGTGTGTGTGTGCGTATACTCACTTGCTATCATAATGTTTGTCCAAAGTCGCTTTTATTTCGGAACTTATGTCCGTCATATCGGATTTAGGGAGGTATATATTTACACGCACAGCCACACAATACGCTCACACACACACACACACACACACACACACACACACACATATATATATATGTAATTCATATAACTTGGATGATATGAATCATATGATTTGAAAAATTACAAAAGCTAGCTGTTTTCATATTTATCATTCATACTTTCCAACTACGAATAAAACACATGAGAATTATTAGTTTTCCTGATTTATCAAATTTTATACATATATATATATATATATATATATATATATATATAGTCACTAATGTGTCACTAAATATTTTGATATCTTCAACCTGTTAGTCTGACGGGTTTGGTACGCTGGTGTTTCGGCACAGCTGTTTGTGTGTTGAACCTATTTCGGCGCCAACCCATTTGACGACAAACGTTTTGACGCTGAAAACATTTTTTTGAAGTTTGTGAATCTGTCTGTATGGACTGTTTAAATAAATCAAAATTACAATATATCTGTTATAAATTGATTTATAGAGATGATATACAAATATTAGCGAATAGGGAAACTAGCCGACGAGAGGAAAATCGAAGCCTTTAGTGGTATTTGCTTTAGCGATTAACAGATTTAATGTTATTATTTTTCAATAAAGTTACTGTTTTCAAAGCATTTTAAAGTTTCACCTTTGAATGGTGATGAATCAATCAACGCTCTAAATTCAATCAGCGAGTCAGCAGGTACCTACAGAACTGCACCTGATTGTCTCATTCCGAGTCTGAAAGTGACTGGTTGGAAGAATACAACGCAAATGAGAGAATATCCTATCCAAAAGCCATGATTGTTTCAACCTGAACACTAATCAACTCCCTTTTCTAGAAAATGTCCATTTTCTTCCAAGGTGTTATTGAAACGAGCCAATTACACACTATCTCGTTGTGCATTGATAGATTGTCCAAGTTATAACAGTTTTTAATTAGGAAATTTCTTTGAATCCCAACGACACATTTCTCCCCATTTGATTCTATTCAAGTTTTGATGTTGAAAGCCGTTCTGGCTCAAACCAGGGTTTTCCTCGTTTTGGATTCTTGTAATAAATCAATTTTTCATCAGCGGCAACCATAGTTCCCTCTAAACTGAGCGCACGTGTTCACGCATACACATTTTACAACTTGCACCCAAAGGGTATTAATGTGCCAAAAAATATTTCAAATTCTGTAGATAGCCTACTGAGATTTTATTTGAAAAAAATATTGAGTAATCATATCGAAATCACAAGTGTTCACATACTTTCGTCACGGGAAAACATTTGAACGAACCAATATCCCTACGCACACCAGTTATTAGAGATTAGAAAGAATATTCCCTGTGACTATTATGTCCAAAATGTCTTTCCTCTGTATTGATCAAAAAGATGGGCTGTTTGAGTGATGTCCGACGTTTGTTTCCGTAAGTTTATGAAGAACCTATTTCCCTTAATTCTGATTTTTCACCAAGGCTTGTAATCTACGCACTACTGTTGCCAGGGTTATCTTCAATGGCACTTCTAAGATATTCTTAACATTGCACATAAAAAGAGCTGAGTCCTTTGACATCAACTTATGTCATTTGTGAAAACGTTTAACTACTGGAACTCTGAAAAAAAAAAACGTGGGTTTTCAAAACTGTTTCCATAACAAATTTATTAACAAAACTGTGCACTACTTCCAAATTACTAATAAGCTTTGCTTATTATAAACTTACTATCATTTTCTCACACCATCTTCGCCAAAAGCTCAGAAGAAGTTTTGAACGAATCGTTGCCTTCCGATAGAGAATTTGAGATGTACTTATCAATCGTTTCTTTTCCAAATTATCAACTTTCTCCACGTCATATATATATATATATATATATATGTATATATATATATAATGGAGTAAGGATTGCGTACACAATCACTTTTATGAGTCTGATCTGTTTGGGCTTCTTCAGGCGAATGACTTGATTTATTTTAGATTCTTATTTAGAACATTTGGGAATATTGTGGAATTGTTCCGATTTGAGAAACAAACGTGTTTGTAGAGCAAATTCTCCCTCCATTATATCTTAAGCTCTACTGGAAATCAACTAAATGTTTGAAGCTGAATGTATAGAGCACTTTATGAAATAAACCCACCATGCATCGGGCATGGTATTATATTGTATCATATTATGGTGCATCCCTGATTTTTATTGCGATATATATATATATATATATATATATATATATATATATATATATATATATATATATATATATATATATATATCGATATAAATATATGCGTATGTAAGCTGGTATGTCAGTATTATATAGATGTGTATGTGTGTGTGTGTGTGTGTATGTCTGTCTGTCTGTCTGTCTGTCTGCCTGTCTTATTGCCTGGGTGTGCCTTGTCGTCGTCTTCTTTTCAACACATCTGTTTTTCCTATTTACGAATCGAATGACTCCACTTCAGGTTTGGAATTATTCGTCAGATAAGAACTCCATTGCCGAACGAGATGAGTGCAGGTGGCCCGGACCACGACAACCACAACCACGACGACGACGACGACGACGGGGTCGGGACGATGGGCTCCTGGGGACGGGTTGAAATGGGGGTCTCTCACTTGTCCCATTGATTCGTCAATCCCTCTTTGATACCTCTGTTTTTGTCTCGTCATTTCTTTCTTGACTTCTTCCTTTTCCTCATTTTTTTTCCCTTGTCATTCATTATTTGCTTCAACTTTCTCGTCTCCTGTAGCAGCACTTCAAACTTCTTCAAACATCTTATTTCATTCCTTTTTATAGCAAATTTCGTGTATCGCTTCTTTTCTTTACTAAACACCGTCAACCAAAACTGTCACCTGAACTGTCAACATATATCTTTTTCAATTTTCAAGTTGGTTTGGCTTGCCGGGTATGTATGTAAGTATATATGTATAACACGTTATGTCCACGCCGGTGGACCAAAACACTGACTCCTGTTATGTCCTGACAAAAATATCTTAACCCACAGCGCACAACAGGTTTTTAGTTTGGATTCCAAAGTTTATGCTTAATTGGTCCCCCAGTTCGTGTCCCGCAGAATTCAAGATTTTTTTGCTTTTTTTTTTTTTTGAATAAATTCGGACTTTTTGGTGATCACTGCCAAACAAAAGTAGTCAGTTACCCATTTTTCCCAATTTTGTTATTGATCACCCCCAACAAGGCCCGCTAAAAAACATTGGTCGCGTGATGGTTTCTTCTGAGTGAGCAACCAGACCAGTCTATCAGCATTTCGTTCTTCTTCTACTACTTCTATTATTATTATTATTATTATTATTATTATTATTATTATTATTATTATTATTATTATTATTATTTGCAATCTCACACCAGTTGCCTGGTGGTAACCGCTGGAGTTTGAGTGACAGCAAGTCTCCTTAAGTCTCCAACCATTCTCTCCTAGTTCTCATAGGCCACAGTGATACTGTGGTTTACAGTTTCACACCGGTTGCCCAGTGGTCATCGCTGAAGGCTGAGTGACAATAAGTCTCCTCAGGTCTTCAACCAACATCTCTTCTCTCCTTCACCCATCATGCTAGTGCTGTGGTTCACATTCCCACTTTCATTTCCCTTCCTTTGTTAGGTCACTGTTAACAATTAGAGTTAAAAAAATTATTATTATTATTATTATTATTATTATTATTATTATTATTATTATTAGTGGTAGTAGTAGTAGTAGTAGTAGTAGTAGTAGTAGTAGTAGTAGTAGTGGTAGTAGTGGTAGTAGTAGTGTCTGGCTCTTTTTAGATGTTCTTTGCTATCATATGCTGATATATTGCCTCTAAAACCATGGGCCGATTCACGCATGAGACATGGCATCAATTATTGATTTCATGGCCAAAAACTTAACGGTAGACCAGTTCACGAGAACAAGTTTTACACGAATGTATACTAGTAACTGATACATCGTTCATTATTGCGATTATTTTATTACTAGTTTTACTCCATCCAATCGTAGTTGCTATTCAATCACTACGTTCTGGAACAATAAACCCTCTAATACTATTATGAGCATAATACCCGTAAAAAATGACAGGATTTTTAAAAATATTGTCCATGGATAGATTGACATCTTGGAACATTTCTATTTTAGAACATCATTAAAAAAATATATGTATTCTTTTAGGGTCTTTGACTGCTGTATTTACACACAGAAATAAAGCTTCGGCAGCTAATAAGGTGGGTTTATTGTCCTCCAATTTTTGAAGCTGTGTTCTTTCAATTCTTTTGTATTTTCAATTCTGCCCACCTAAGGTCCTCAGCAGCTACACTTACACACAGTCACAAAACTTCAGTAGTCAGTCACATAAGTTTACTATCTTCCACTCTTTGAAGTTGATGTATACCGTTTCCTCAGTGACTCTTAGACCTGAAGAGACAAATATACATACCAACAAATTTTACGACAGTGGTATTTCTACCATTATTTAGCAATATGACTGCTTTTTTATAAAAAAAAAAAAAAATTAAAGAAAATCTCTTCCCACCAATTCTTTCTTTGTTCCTTTCTTTCTGCTTCTTTTTTATTTGGGTTTTAACTTAATTGTTTTTGCTTGTTGTTTTTTTTATTCCTTTATCTACTTATTTATTCAAATGTTATGCAATATTCCGAATTTGTCATAAAGGTATTTCCATATCATCGAATGAATCATTATTTGGCTTACCGGAGGGTCACTTCCCTTTCAAAACGCATTTTTAAAAAATTCATTTTAATACTTAAACTTAACGGAACAAAATTATACTCCGTTATTCACCATGTATTATCGGCACTATTTCCCCCTTGCATGCGTGTTATACATGGGAACATTGGTATACATACCCTATCGGTTGCAGGTTCGATTCCTGCGGCAGCCTCATTTTCTTCAATTATTTATTCTCTTTACGTTGTCTAGGCTAAAACAGATACATATATGTATACCTAATTGTATATACGGGACAATGTATTCTTCATGCTAGATTGAATCTCATCAAGGTAGGGGCTGATTATTTATGGCAGCGTGTTATACACAGGGAAGTACAGATCTTGATTTGGAGTATGATTAATGGTCCTATAAACAAAATATAGACTGGAGAATGTACGAAACGAAAATTAAGGAAAAATCTGTCCGAGAACCTACGACGTGTTTCTCAATTGTTCGTGAGATTTGAAGATAAAATACATGACTAGCTCAACTACTTACTTTCAATCGTCACCCTTGAAGGAATTCCTTCATTGCTGATCGCACATTTGCTCACAATTAGTATTGCTCCTATAAGGTATTGGCTGAAGTCCGTACTACATTTGGCTGGCATGTTGTTCAATTTCCTCAGTATTTTCGGTAGTACTTCGTCTTAGTATCCTTTTCCAAAGTAAGCTAACAATAGTAAGTATAAGTTTCACCACTTTCTAAATGTAGAACCTTTTGTTAGCCGTGACCAAGAAGCAATCATCATTAATTCATAAGGAACGAATTTTGAGCCTTCCCGGACCTCAGAATATCTTTGCATGATATTCTCGCTACAGTAGACAGTACTGCAGTGATTCTGAAAGTTCATGTAGCTTTGTTGCAGGATGTTTTGTCCACTAAGAACGATTACGGGGTTTGGATGAGATGCAGAGAGTAATAATACTTCAAATACCCTTGTGAAACATTCGTCTAATAGTCCGACAAATACCAAATTCGGGATTAAGAGATTCTCTCCCAACACAAATTATCTCGACTTTTGAATGGCAAAGAATTAAATACTGTCACGGTATTCTAAAACATAAATACTATAATGGTATCATAGACTCGGAAATACGGGAAAATTTTCAGCCGCTATGAAGAATGGTTCCAGCTGAACTTACAGAAAAATACATCGGTCAGCGTTCAAAGACTTGTATTTTTTTTTTCCTGCTCTTCTTGGGAAATTATTCTTGGACATACACTGGCGATCAAAATCGAATCTTTAATCTTCTCTCTGACCATTGCTTAGCTGTCAGGAATCTTCAGGGGAAAAGGAGGATCTCTCCGGTAAAACAAATAATGACCATTAAAGCTTGCAAGCTTCTCAATGACAAGGTTTCTCAAATTATTATCACCTCCTTTAATTCAGGGAACTCCTTAGACAATCGAAAGGGCCAGACCAACATGCGGCCAGTAAATCATCTTAAAGGAATACCAAACAGTCAGTAAATTTCTTTTCTAAATACTTTTTAAATATACATTTTATCTATGTTGATTGCTTCTCACTTTCGTATTAATTTTTAAGTTTTCTTTAGGTTTTTCACTCGGCAAACAAATAATGACAAATAGCAAAATCAGAAATAAGCCTCAAGGGTAAATCGAACTCACATCCTTTCGCTCTGAGAGTATACTGATGTATGTCTAGCTGCAATACCACTCAACCAGGAAAGTTTCATAGCACACAGAATTCAATTTTTACTTTTTAAACTCACCCTTTATCCAGACTGTCGGTAGTTTTGAGTTTTGGGAACTAGTAGAACTATGGGAGCAATTTTCATTATTCATTCTAATAACTAGATTAAGTAGTGTATCCCAATATTTTCATAAACTTTGACTTTGTTGAATTGATAATAAAAAACAACAAAGGATTTTGTGATAGAATTAACTCAGAATTTCGTGTTAAGACAATTAAGAATCTGTGATAATAACAACTAAGAATTTTGTGATAGAAACTACTAAAAATTTTGTATAGTGAAAAACTAAAAATTCGCGATAAAACAATTAAGAAGTGAGATACAAGTAAAATGTAGTCTAATGTAATAGATATATTGGGTTACAATTCTTCATCTTATAATAAGAATGAAAAAATATTTCATCTTCTTTTATATTTTATACAGTCCGTTTGCTTCTCTTCGTTTGGGTCCTGGGGCACATATACTGGAAAAAAATAACTTGAACGATTAAAAAAAAAAATGATAATAATGGCAAGAAATAACACTCGATATGTGTATAATAGAGTAGAGTACAAAGTAGACCACTACATCTACCTATGACAACGGAGCTCCATGTATCCTCAAAAGAAGAAATCAAGCGGAGATTCACTCTACGATGACAAGACCTCTGTCGGACAAGTTCAACCTTCAGGAACCAAAAAATACTATTGGTCTTTAAAGTAAAGTATAAGACAAATGCATCCTACCGATAGTCACGCATTGAGCAGAAACATGGAACGTAAACAAGAGACTGACCCTCAAACTTAGAACCATGCAACGTGCACATGAGAGAATCATTGTCAACGTCATATGGAAAGATCACAAAACAGCACTAAATATTGGGGGGGGGGAGTCCAAGACATCATGAAAACATTTGGAAACTCAACTCAAAAGGCAATGGGCTGGTCATGTTGCAAGAATGGCAAACAACCGATGGACATCACGACTCACAACATGGATACTAAAAGATCAAATGCAGAATCGAGGCCAGCAGAAAATGGGATGGCAAGACTCGCTGGACAGGCTCAGAAAATATTGGCCCTGCGACGCCCACGATTGAGAGGTATGGCGAATCTTGGGGGAGGTCTATGTCCAACGACTGACGATAAAAGACTGGTAATCATGATGATGATGATGTTGAATGGATAAGAATCAGTAAATACAAAAGAACATCCAGGTTTATTCTGTATTCGGAATTTATCTGCATTAAACTTTCATAGATTTGCTTCGAAATATCAATATTTGTGGATGACCCCCTTGACTTTTGTTACAATATCAATATTCTTTAACTAAGGTTTCCCCTTGCCTTTACTAGCCTCCGTCAAAATTGTAGGCCCATGCCAACTTGCACTCATAGCCCTAACTCTGGTCTGACCCTACTCACCAAGTGGACAAAAATTTCTTTATTGTTTGATCTTCAGATGTTTGTTTACAGCCATTCACGTTTCAATGAGATTTTTTCTAATACGTTATTTATCCCTAAATGAGGATGATACTATCAAATTGATTTTAAAACTTGTAGTGAAAGAATAAAGCCGAAAAAAGCACCGTAAATGTTTTGATTTTGGTAACATTCTGCTATCTATAGCATCTTGGAGTGACTTGTCGTTACGACTACATTTCGTTCTTTCTTTTTTTTCATATGCAATTTCTTTCTTTCTTTCTTATTTTGTTTTTTTCTTTTGTCTGTTTATTTTTTCTATTTGTTTATCTATTTCTTTCTTTTTTCGTCCACCAATTCCTTATTTTTCTTTCTTTTTTCCCTAATTCGTTTCTTCCTCCGTTTCTTTTTTTACCTTCTTAAAGTACTTTCTCTCTTCTGTCGCTTTATTTGTTCTCTCTTTCTTCCGTTTCACAACAATTATTTTATTTATTTCCTTTTTCGAGTTCTTCCTCTCTTCTGTGAGTTCTTTCTTTCTTACATTCTTTCCCTCTTTTTTTTCAGTCTCCCTATTTTCTTTATTTTCTTTCTGTCTCTTTTCTTTCTCTTTCTATCTTATGTCCTGCTCTTTTATCTGCTTCTTTTATCTGCTACTCCATTTCTCTCTTTCTCTTTTTCTTTCTTTCTTTCCTTCTTTCTTTCCTTTCTTCTGTTTCCTACAACTTCTTTCTTCCCGCGCTTTTTTACTTTTTTTTGCTACCCCATTTCTCTCTTTCTTTCTCTCACTCTCTCTCTCTCTCTCTCTCTCTAACTTTCTTTCTTTCTTTCTTTCTTTCTTTCTTTCTTTCTGTTTCTTGCAAGTTCTTTTTTCTCTCTCTCTTTCTTTTTTTCATGTCGCTCCATACTTTTCTTCCTTTTTATCTCCTAATCTGCTTATTTATTTATTTTTCATTTTCTTTCATTTATAAATCTCTCAAATTCTTTTACGTCTTTTCCCCCTTCTTTATCTCTTTCCAACGATGCATATCCTTTCTTTTTTTTCCTTCGCCTTCATTCCCCCATCTTTTTTTTTCAATATCATTTTTATCTTATTTACATTCGTTCTATGGGTTATCTCCCTTTATGTTTCTGTTTTTCCCTCTCCTAATTTATAACCCTGTTTTTTCATTCCCATTTGAAATTGCCGATTGTTTTTCAAGATATAAACACCCACTGCCATTTACAAGACTACAGAATGTCATATAGGAGTGATTAACGTCCCACCCAATGGCGTAGCCGGAGAGGAGACTGGTTGCCCCCCCCCTCTGAGCACATTCTTCAAGAGTGGTGCATTTCTAACATTTTTTAAAAACTTTTCAGTCCCCACGTGCGTTAAAAAGTCGAATATCATTATTTCTTTTAAAATCATATATTTAGATACATTCATAAACATCTCTACAAGAGGACCTGAATGTCGGTCGATCGGTCGGTCGGTCGCCACTACGTTCAAGATCGATTTTAGGTACATGGTAGGAGGAATCTCTCACTCTCTCTCTCTCTCTCTCTCTCTCTCTCTCTATATATATATATATATATATATATATATATATATATATATATATATATATATAGATATATATATATATAATGACTATTTAGAAAATCTTTTCAGTGGTATTTTTAGATAAGTCCAGACGCATCTAGGTACGTTGGTCGGTCCACCGGTCAGTCCGTCCCCATTATGTTCGAAATCGATTTCCAGCGCTTGGTAGAGAGAATCTTTTTAACCCTACACCTTCACCGTGTTTCAAATTAGAGAATAAAAACTAAATTGGGTATTTTCCGCTCGTTACGTTATGTTTTAGGAGGTCGGTTTAACACTACTTCCTTTAAAACCGAGTATTGATTTTAAGTACCAAATGAAAAAAATCATATACTCCATATTGAACTGTATCAAATCACCATAGTCCCACAAAATGACCGCCTGACCAACCAATCAATCAGGGCGTCTCAGGGCGTCCCAGGTTACATTTTGGGGGATACAAACGTGGATATTGGGATGAGTACACCTCTAGGCACAATCTTAATGGATTTTTTTCCTTTTCTTTCGAAAAAGTTTTTTTTTGTTTTCAATGGTCATTATGGACCAACAATACTTCTTCTGCTAGTATTTTTTCAAAATGATTTTAGATAAAAAAAAAAAAATCTATTCGTTTTAGATAATTTTTTTATAAAAAGATCTATATTTTTTAGATACTTATAGATTTTTTATGATTAGTTCTGGAACACTGGTGGGTTACGGTGATTCATTCATGTGAGATACGGATATTTTCCTTGTGTTTTGATTTTGAATAGAAAACAAAAACAAAAATGATTACAGAATTATTCGCTATGTACCCTGGCGCCCTCTTTACGAGTCCCCCCTTATTCCAGAACCTGGATACGCCCCGAACCCTTGCTTTTTTTTATTTCCATCCGAAATTGCCGATTGTTTTTTAAGATATAAACGCCCAATGCCATTTACAAGACTACAGAGTGTCATCCAAGGTTGATTAACGTCCCTCTGCAGTAGATTTGACCGTTGTAACCCGGATTTAATAGATACTGACATCGTTCTGCATCTTTCCCGCCTTTTGTTAACCAACAAATCATTTGGGTCGCCATCTTGGACATCAACGTCATCCTTCTGGTATCTAAATAGCATAACGAATAAATCAACAAATAAACACGACAGGCAAATCACACAAATTTGCAAAAATGTGACGCTTAAAAGAAAAACAGAATTCTTTGAAATTATTTGTTTGTTTGTTTGTTTTCTCTGTATTTATATACTTTTTGAAGGCAGGAAAAAAAACAGGCTTTATAATTTCCCCAGTTACATGACGAATTCAAACACGATATCGCCATTATGACTCAGGAAAACATTACCATTGAGTGAAATGCTTTTAATCTTTATAATTTTTTCATGAATTCAATCAAAATTGTCTTTGCAAATTTGTTAAAGCGAGGATTTTGATATTCAAGCACTTTCCACAGGTATTAGCTGGAAACGAATTGGAAAATCCTATGGACGGTGTTATTTAATCAGCACTGTCTACTTGTATCATATTAAAGTGGCTTTAGCTTAACGGAGTTTTGATATGGAATTTTCAGTGTATAATGCACGGTCAATGTTATCAATATTCACCACTGAAAATATTTGTGTCTGCGTGTACATTTTACAAGGAAAAAAATTCACTTTCCCCTCTCTTTAAAGCTGATTAAATAGAAAGGGAAGTGAGACTTATGCGATTATAAAAGGTTATTTCATGATAAGATTCTATAAAAAATTTAATTCACATATGAGATAAAAAACCCGGTCATTTTTTAGGGGTATTATGTAAGTATATGAATATCAGTTTGTATAAACAAGTTGACTTAGTTACTTCTGAAACTCGTTGGCACAGTCAATAATTGAACAACTGTACCATCAAAACCTGAAATCATGTAAAAAAAAAGAATCCATTGAAGAAAAAATATGGTTCGAATAAATTTCATTTATGACATCACTGGCGTTTTCCACTGAGAAATATCTAAAGTAGAGTAAAGAAAATCTAGGTTCATCTAGATTCTGCAGTTCTAAATGTTATTATCAAACCTACAAAAATAAGGCCTCAAAAGCCAAAAAATCTTTTTTTCAAAAATGAAAAGAATATTTTTCAGAATGGGTCTACTGAAATACTGGGGCCAATTTTCAAGTTGACAAAACGATATAACCAGGAACTACGCAACAAACACGCAAATTGATAAACCCGTCAGAATAAGGCCCCTAAAAGGCCAGAAAAGCTTCTTTCACAAAAAAAGAAGTTTTTTAGGAGTTAAGTATTGGAGCCAATTTCCAAATCTGTAGACAAAACGGTGTGGCTTGGAGCGCTGGAAGAAACAACCAAGGAACCAAACAAATAAACAAACAAACACAAAAAACAAAGAGTGCATATTAGAAAGGATAGAACTCTTTGCCATCTTTGATGGCTACGGTTGTTGAACTCTCACTAACATGCGATCGCTGAACTTCAGACAATTTTCCTAGTTAAACGCGGGATATCGAATACGGCTTCGACTTCCACAGGAGGCGGCCGCTGTTATCTTCTAAGTCCTTTATAGGCCTAAATCATCTTTTATCATGACAGTCGCAAAGGCAGTAATCAAGTGCCGCGCCCAATAATTCATCCAGGCTCTTGACATGACGCGAACTTTCGCTCTCTCTCTCCTGTTCGGCCATTACGAAAATGGCGGGAAGGTCTGCAAAGACGACATGTGTGAAGGCATCGGCTGAGGTGGGGATTGGGGGGTCAGTGATAGGGAGAAATGGGAGGGGAGGTAATGAAGATGAAGATGCATTTATTTGGTTAGTTTTGTTTTGTTTTGTTTTTCTGTTTTTGATGGAATCTTCTGATGATTTGCCCCCAACTTATTTAGTCTGTGATCAATTGACCTAATCAGTTGTTATCTTCTGCAGAACATCCTGAATCGTCTTCCTATGATTATTATAGTTACAATCATTCACTGATTCATCATTTATTTAATATTATCTTCTATTTTCTCCCTTTCCTTCTTCTTTTTGCTCTCTCTTTTCTTTCTTTCTATCTTCTTTGTTTCTTCTTTTTCTCTTTCTTTCATTTCTTTTCTTTTTCTTTCTCTTTTCTTTCTATTATCTTTATTTCTTTTTTGCCTTCTTTTTGTCTTTCTTCCTTTTTGCTTTCTCTCTTTTTTCTTTCTTTTTTGTTTTCTCTCTTTTCCCTTCTTTTTTGTTTTCTCTCTTTCCCCCCTCCCTTTTTTGATCTCTTTCTTTCAATCTTTCTTTTTAGTTTTCTCTATTCCCTCCGTTCCTTTTTTCTATCTTTTTCGTTTTCTTTCTTTCTTTCTTTCTTTCTTTCTTTCCTTCTTTTTTTTTACTCTTTTTTTTTCTTTCTTTTTGGATTTCTTCCTATCTATCTTTCTTTTTTGTTTTCTTTATTCCTTTCTTCCTTTCTCCCATCTTTTTTTGCTTTCTCTCTTACTTTCCTTTTGTTTTCTCTATTCCTTTCTTTTCATCTCCCTTTCTTTTTTGTTTTCTCTCTTTCTTTCTTTCTTTCTTTCTTTCTTTCTTTCTTCTTTGTTGCTATTGAGAGTAGTGACATTTCTTCTTTAAGGTACTTATTCAGAAAATTCTTACTAGTATCAATCATCATTAATTCTAAACAATCTAGAGGTAAAGAAAGGTTCTAACAATTCTTTCTAAAATACATGCATGTGTTCGTTAATGTGTTTGTGTATTTTTGTGTTGTTGCGCTCCTGGCCATACCGTTTTGTTTACGAAGTTGAAATTTACCACCAGTACAAAATATAGTTTTATTTTCATTTTTAGGATAAAAGCTTTTTTGACCTTTTGAGAACCTTACTTTGACAGATTTATTAATAACATCTAGATTCTCCACAAATGTTACACCTCACGCTGATGATGGCAATTCACCAGAACGTGTCTGTCAAGTCAACATAACAATATGAGGGATTGAAATTATAAATCATTTCACTTATTTATACACCTTCTTTGTCTTCATTACACCGATACATGGTTCCTCATCAGTGTTGATCTAGCACCCCCCCCCTTCCAGCAATGATTTTAATATATAGCTTCTGTCATATTACAAGTAGTTTTTCTTTAATTTTATATTGGGTATTATCATAAAGTATTGTATGTGGATGTTATTACATATTACACATCATCTAATTTTTGGAAATACAGGGTTTATGTACATATGTATGTGTATATGTGGTTTGTGCATGTGTGTGTATTAAGAGATGGACATATATGATCCGACAGAATGATTATACAACTCTTATTTAAAATGATCTCCCGTCATTACATGGTTAATGTAACACTTAGCATCGACGACGTAAGTAGAAAAAACAATTAAGGAAAATGGGGCTGAATCAGGAATATATATATATATATATATATATATATATATATATATATATATAATGTGAGAGAGAGAGAGAGAGAGAGAGGCAGACGGACAATCTGACAGGGAGAGAGAGACAGAGACGGAGACAGAGAGAGAAAGACGGAGATATACATCAGTTCTTCAAGTTTAAAATCATTTAAGGGTTAGCATCAGCATACACTTAAAAAGATGTGTGTGATTTCGTACTTCGTATTCACGTGTATTCAAACATTAAAACAATTTACTTATCTTCACGCGTTTATTTGCAGCTGAACATTTGCATACATACGTAAACGCACACGCACGTATCGTTTAGTTTATCAGAGCACAATATATTGCAAGAAGTATCTAAAGAGTGTGTAGCGCCCTGCTGTTTAGTAGAGTGGACCTACTTACCTGAAAAATGAGCCTCCGAAAATCTGACTCTTACCAGATTTCGAACACTCTTGCTTGAAGAAATATGCAAGACCATCCGTCACTAAACTGTCTCTAACTCTCTCTCTGTTTCTATTTCACTATCTCTCTTTCTTTCTCTCTCTCACAACCCCCCCTCTCTCTCTCTCTCTCTCTCTATCTATCTATATATATATATATGTTATAAGCGTTAAACACGTATCAAATGCATACATATGTAGATACATATATAAGTACACAATCTTATCTTTCACGTATACCACTATATCTTCATGACTATGTCAAGAACTGGGTTTGGCGATATCTTTTGCATATATATATATATATATATATATATATATATATATATATATATATATATATATATATATACATATATATATATATATTTTATATGTATATATATATATATATATATATATATATATATATATATATATATACATATATATATATATGTACGTATGTATGTATATGGGCGAAATTTATGTGTGTTTTATTAGTACGATAAGTCTGCAAGTATTTACTTAGTGCTTGTCTGAATCCTCTTAAGGCTTATGTGTATATTTCAGTCTATCTGTCTCAATAAATGTGTGTCAGCCGTGTAATCAGAGATCCTCTTAAATTCTTCCCCGACCTCTAAGCCTCATTGTGAGGCACTTAAAGTTGTTTCCTTTGCACAACTGTCCAATTCTTCCTGCTTTGCGGTCGGAAATAGTGACGGTGCTATCTCACCATAATCTCAAAGACATGAATGGTACAATTCTACAAGAGATTGCCACAGACACTTCAACACCAAGATACCGTTTCTTAAAAGCCTACTCAGACACATATGAATGAATACATATATATATATATATATATATATATATATATATATATATATATATATATATGTGTGTGTGTGTGTGTGTAATTATGCATGTGTATGCGTTTACATATATATATATATATATATATATATATATATATATATATTGACGTGTCTTACATATATGCATATCATATTTTAATTACTTATTGAGTACTGCGCAGAGTTCCGACAACTTCTGTGTCGCAAATCTCTTTCAAAGAACAACGTAGAAAAATTATCTGATATCTTTTTCTTTTTTTGAAGAAGGTGACAAATGTTTCACATTTAGATAAAGTTGAATTGAATTCAGAATATGTCAGGATTCTTGTCGGACGAGCTCTTCTACGGCCCTCTCGCAGTTGACCGTAATCACGAGGAGAAAACAGGTCTGGTTAGTCACTCAATAGAAACCGTCACGTCGCTAACATCTGTTGGCAGCATGCTGCAATAGGCATAATCAATTAGACATCGGAAAGGGGTGTGATCAATGAATGAATTAGTACTCTGACCTTTTCTTGGGCAGTGATCAGTAAATTTCATTTTAAAACCACCTTAAAATCATTTTTTGGGGGGTGGTTAAAAAACTTTTGAAAATGTTGAAGACATAAAGAGTGAATGTTCAAATTTTTAGTCCTCTAGCTCCATTAGGGTAGCCTGTACGCGAGACACATTGATAGATAGATCAGCCAGCCAGCCAGCCAGCCAGTTAGACCCACTTCAAAAATTGTCGAAACCTATGCTTACGTTGAATGTTAATCTTGACACTTTTGGTCCATGGTATCTAATTAGCATTATCGAATCACCGTAACTCCACAAATGGTCCACCCGATCAACCAGCCAAGTTGGCTACAGATTCTGCTATTTTTGAGTGTCTGTTTGTCTCCAGAGAATCCTGGTCACGTATCTGGGGCTACAACCTTGAGAAATTGGCATGAGTACACCACTAGGCACCATCAAGAAACGATATTTTTGTTTTTTCAAAAAGTGTTCTCTTGGGGGTCTCTATGGTCATTTTGGTCAAATAATAACCCAAATCTTGTTCTGATATATATATATTTTTTTAAGATAATTTTAGATAAAAGTTGATTTTAACTGTTCTTTTACATATTCTATTATTTCTTACTGTCCGTCAAAAATAACGTGATTTTTTTTTTTACGTATAGAACAACGCTTTTGTCTAAGATGAGAGTACGTATACGCTCTACCCACGATCAAAATGTCGATCTCCGGCTCTCTAACTAGGATCGCTGTATGATATCTGCGCATTCTGGCGGAAGTTACGGACAAAGACACAAAGAAGCAGAAAAATTACGCTTATCATATATATATATATATATATATATATATATATATATGTACATTTATCAGTGTACGTGTTTCCTTTCCTCTGTCTATGTGCGGCGTGTGTGCGAATGTGCAAGTGTGTGAAGGTTGAGGATGGGGTGCTGGAAACCAATTAAAACTCCTGGAGATGCCAAACCGGCCAAGTGAGACCGAGATCCTCCCAAATCCGAGGCGAATGACGTATCTTTAATCTGATTAAACTTGACAGCTACGAATGGCTGAGAAATACGGAGCAAAGCTTCCATCCCACTTTTTCACTGCCACAGCCACCTACACCACCACCACTGCCATCACCGACCACTCCCAATCGACCAACCATACTTTGGGCCGCTATCCCCACCCAACGTCTTATTCTTCTTCCTCGGCCGTTCCTAATTTCAGAATACCTGCTATGAGTATCATCTTCACGGACATAAAAGGTAGATAACCATAATTCGCCCAGTCTATAGCTTTGAACGTTTGAGAGCGGTACTATCATTATTTTATGGTTATTTCAAGTATTATCCGTATGGCTATCCTCATCTTTTTTTTTTTTAGAAACCGCCAACCAAAACTGTCGCCATCATCTTTGCCAGCATCAACATAAGTTTCTTCAGTTTTTGAGTGAGTCTATCTGTTTGACTCTCTGGCGTTCAGTCCACACCAATGGGACGACAAGGCTTCAAATTCGAACATTTATTCCTTACAATTTAGAAAAAATAGATTTTTAGATAGGCTTTTAGAATGATGTTCAATTCACAATGCAAATTTATGCTAAATTGTTCCCCTAATCTGTGTTTGGTAGCGTTCACGTTTATTTAACTTTATTTTTGAATTTAGACTTTTTGGTAACGTAACAAAAGGCGAGAGATGTAATTTATTCATTGGTCAACCCAATTTTCCAATTGGTCACCTCCAACATGGTATGTTTCCAAATAAGATATAGTCATGATGCCACGGATTAGTATCCTCATCTCACTTGTTTTGATCACAAACTTCAGCCAATATATTTTCCAGTCTTCCAAATGAAGCTTTGCCATTATCAACGTTAGTCAATTTATTTTGAATCAAGTTGAAGCTGCAATCATAATGCATGAATACTTGTGTCCATTCCATTAAGATGGTTACAAGCACATTTTGTTTGTAGAGAATTCAAGTTTGTTTCAATAAAAAAAATGAAGCAAAACATTAAAATAACCAAAGGACATATTTATATTATTGTAAACTGGTCGTGCCAGTGAGAACCGTCTCATAAAATATTAGTTCATCTCAAGAGTATACTGATCATATTCTTTCTCTTACTACCCATTCCCTCCCTCCCTCCCTCAGTATATATATCATCATCATCATCATCATCATCATCATCAGTCTTTTAGCGTCCATCGTTGGACATAGACCTTCCCAAGGATTTGCCACACTTCCCTATCATAGGTGTCGCGGAGCCAGTACTTCCTGAACCAGTCTCGCTCATCTCTCCATCTAATATTTTGCCTGCCTCGGTTGCGCATGTGGTCTTGAGGAATCCATGTCGTGAGTCGCGATGTCCATCGATTGTCTGCCATTCTTGCAACATGGCCAGCCCACTGCCATTTGAGATATATATATATATATATATATATATATATATATATATATATATGTGTGTGTGTGTGTGTGTGTGTGTGTTAGCTGCTTCAATGTTACATTGCTCTTACCTTCAAGCTAAACAGCCACCGGCAAAGCAAAAGCCCAAATCACTGTTTCCACTCAAAATTCTCAGCCCGTTTATTCTCTGTCTATTTGTCTCTTTCAACGCAACAGTTATGTATTGAGAAATAGATATATATGATCCGACAGAATGATTATAGATTGCGTTGTATTATATAGAAACTCTTATTTGAAATGATTACCCGTCATTACACAGTTATTGTGTCACTTTGTGCCTTACTAGGCTGACCTTCTTCACTATCAATGGTTTGCAGGCTTAACCCGGGGATTATTCCTAATTTGGCCCCGCACCGAGAGTAATCTACTCTAGTCTTGCCAAACACGCACAACAACTCATTGCAACATACACTTAGGATCATATTGTAGGTTTTACAGAGAACAGTAAATATCTAAATTTTCTTCAGAATTCTCGAACTGTATTGATTGTTCATGTTATTTACATCATAATTTTTCCCGGTATATTTGAACTAAATTGCGTGTTGATTAATCATAAAATAGCATAAAAATCATTCCTCTGAAATTTAAAGCGCATACTCTGATCCATCTGACTATAAAGTCTATAATAAGCTTCATTCGTACCTGTAAAATTCTACTGACCTTGGCTATGAACAGGGGCCCCGCAAAATATGTTTCCATTGGGTCCTGGAACTTTCAAGGCCTGTCCTGTTTGTACTAAAGTTAATCTTCTCAACTATAGATTGTTAGTAGACTGACTATTCTTAGGGTAACAAGTTCGATCCCAACTTGGTGCCCCATGTTTGTGGACTTGTGTCCAACTAACCTGTGCTGAATCGATATCGATAATGTGCTTGTTATTCAACCAAAAATATTCAATGAACAACACGCCTGTTTTTTTTTTTGCAACAAACACGACGACAAATTATAGACTTACCCATCTCAACCAAGTTCTTAGAATGATTCTTTTTTTTTTCTGTTTTTTTGTTTTGTTTGTTTTGAACGAAAACATGAGTTTGTGGATGTTGTCGGGGGAAGGAAGAGGTTGGCAAAATCTGGTGTTGAGAAAGGCGAGCTATTTATTGATAAACAAAGAATGTATCTTTTGTAGAAATTGGACAGAGAGAGGGGGGAGAAAGAAGTAGGTGTGCATGTGTGCGTGTGTGTGGGTGGGTGTGAAAGAGAGAGAGAGGGGGGATTATTAATGGAGAATAGATTAGTGTCGTGAGCTTGCGATGCAACTGGGACATTTGTTGACAGCGAAAGCGTAATTGGAGGATTGAGCTAGAGTTGCCAGATTGGGCTACAAAGGGGGATAATCCAAACTTTATTTAAGAGTTTTGTTCAACACAGCGTCGAATTTGGAAATCGGGCAAGTCTGGGTGCAGTAACAGAAGTTCAATACCAGCTTCCAATAGTAATACAAGACTTGAAGTTTTTTAGACCTTCAGAATAGCTCCATTTCAAAATGAGACATTATTTCAATTCCTGCTTTTGGTAATTCTCGGAGATAAAGGTCGGATTATCTCCCTTTGTAGTCCAATCTGTCAACCCTAGGTGGGACAATAAAAGAACCGATTAATTTGTGTGCTTGTGTATGTGCGTGTGTTCACTGACCTAAAGAATGGAAGACACAGAGAAGATCATTGACCACCACATATACAAGATTTAATAGGTTTCTTCAGTTTCCAAGCCGGTCCTTTTGGCAGCTTATTTATGTATCACGCATACAGGCCGCACCAATTGATCTAGAGAGCAGTAAATTCAAATTTTTACTCCCAATTATATTTGCTAAAACATAGGTTTTAAGGGGACAGTTTGCAATGTAAGTTAATACTAAATCGTTTTGTTTTTTTAAAATTCAGACTTTTTATATATTACTGTCCAGCAAAAGGCAAGAACTATCCTATCGTACAAAGGGCGACAGAAGTAACGTATTCATTGATCACCCCTTCTGCCGATGTTTTAATCTATTGCCCCCAACACAACATGCTGCCAATAGACGTTGGTCAGGTGACAGTTGGTTCTGGGTCACTCACCAGACCTGCTTTTTTTATCTATTCATTTATTTAATTCGTTCCTTTTGAAGTACGAATCCCTATTGGGACCTCTCACGTTTCAAAACAGACTGCAAAGTCCTTTCCCGAGAAATCGTTACCTACCGTACTTTTTTCTCTCTCTTTATCTACGATGGGAACAAAATCGTGCAGTGATCATTTGCACAATTATATCGGCGTTCTTCCAACCAGTCAGTTATTGAATTTGCATATTAGGTCTGTCCAGAAAGTATCCAGTCATTTAATATTAACGAATGAGTAGCCAACCTATCCTCGTCTTGATTTAAAGTTAGAATAAAAACTGTGCAATCATCATCATCATCATCATCATCATCATCATCATCATCATCATCATCCTTCATTTAGGCTCTTTGTGCCTTTATAGTATTTTTCATATGCTGATAATACTGGTATATCAAAATCATGGACGTTTTTATCTCTCATTGTGTGTGTGTGTGTGTGAGTGTGTGTGTGTGTGTGTGTCTGCTTGGTAGGTAAAGCTAACATTGACTCAGTCTTCAGTCATGAACTCATAGAGAATTTTCTCTCTTTCAAATAGCAATTGTTTCTGGATGGAAAAAATCAGGTGAGCCATATATATCTTGTGTATTGTTCTCTGCAAAAATCAGGTGTCGACATTGTCTTTGTCGAGGTTCGGATGTCTTTTGTTCGAATATTCGACGAACCAATCCAATTCGCCAATTACCACTGTAGCAACTCCTACTACTAACTTCTTGTTTTTAAGACCACTGATCATTCACATAAGTGAATTGGCGATTTTCTCACCAGTCAATGATCGAGTTTGCATATTTTTTCTGTCTTCGAGTGTGCGCCAATGTATTGGGTTGCTTATTTATGAAGCGTACCCGAAGCAAATATTCATGAACACATTCCACCCAGATTTCGCTTTGCATCTCCAAGTGTCTGAATTGTTTATGCTTATGTAATTGAACACGACAGAATAAAATCGAGTCGGAGTCCCATAACAGAATATATATATATATATATATATATATATATATATATATATATATATATATATATATATATATATATATATGTATGTATGTATGTATGTATATATAAATATATATATATATATAAATATATATATATATATTATTGATAAAAATGGATATACAATCTGACAGAAATAATTATAAATGCGTTATACTACTTTGAAACTCTATCTTCCGTCATTACACAGTGAACGTATCCTTTGGCCTAGATAGTATAAAATAGAATAAATAATTAAATGAAACGGGGCCATTGCAGGGATCGAACCTGCTAACGATAAGGAAGACACTCCAACAGGGTGTTGCTCTTACCGACGAGCAAAATAACTTCACTGGCCCAAATAACTGGTTTGGCTCCAAATTCTCATTTTTGGGAGTCTGTGAGTATTCTGTTATGGGCATCCGACCGTCTGTTGACCAAGGTGTAGATACCATTTTATTTCGTAGCCGAAATTGGAACTATTTACTCGCAGTAACCCGAGGAAATTCCACTGTTAAAAAAAATCAATCTCGATTTTAAAAAAGGGGGGGGGCTTATTTAATACTTGACTTGAATTGGAAAAAAATGTCCAATTTAGTATGAGCCCCACCATTTTCCTTCCACCTTCCCCCTGTCTCTGCTTATTAAGCAACGGACATTTCTTTCTCTTGTCCTATCTCATATTAAAGTACCTTACCGATGTGACATCATTTTATCCGTGAGTAGCAGTTACGCACTCAAGTTATTATGATGCTGGTATGATTGTAGTTGTGTTGGATAGTTGAATGGAAACTACCCTCGTTGGAGCTGTAATATGGCACTTCTGTTTGGCTGAAAGCCAGGGTGTATAAACAGATGGCATTCAAGTGACGTCAGGAGTGCTCGATTTGTAAAAGTCAAGTCGGTGTCGTTGTGTGTGGGAGACTGGAGTTACGGTTCAAGTGACCAGAAATTGTTAGTTATCATCAATTGGATACAAATATGCCAACAGTAACGAGTCGTGTCCAAGCTGGAAGCAATTTATTACTACCTTCTTCATGTATTCAACACATAGCAAATGAAAATAAAAAAATGGGAAATGAAAATTTTTATTTACATCAATACGCATTGGAACAAGATTTGAAAAAAAATATCAAAATATAATTTTAAAAAAAAACACTGTTACTTCTATGATTTACTCATCCGTAAAAATTATACCAATGACAAATAATATAAAATATAGTCTCAGACTATGGAGCCAAGCCATTAGCCGTTATAAGTCCACTCCTTACGTACGGATACCTTTATTATCATTAGGGATTGTTTACATTTAACGAGCGTATTAAGCGAACGTAATTTGATTTGATTATGATTTTTTGCACGTGTCACTATCAAATCCCGTTCTATTCTGAAAAAACATATTTTCAAAAATTTGATGTCTTGTAATTTTTACGTTGAAACGATTTTTTAGAGCGAAGCGTGATAGTGACGTGTGCTTTTCGAAAATAAATGAACGATTGCTTCGTTGGCTTTTACTCACTTATTGCCTGCTCGATAAAATGTAAAGACATCGAAACAATTAGTCAAACTGTAGTGAGTTTACTAATAAGTATATGAAAAATATCGTCCTTTCATAACTTTTTTTCTGGTGTAAACAGTAAACTTTAGTAAAGAGTTTAATGGTTGTAATGGATTCCCATTCTGTGCAAGGCCCGGAAGTCTCGTAATTTCTCGTGGTGGTCACGATTTCACAGTAAGGAAAACATGCCTCTTATCATAAAGAGCCTCGTTATGGTTCGGCTCTATTAGACACTGTCTACCAAGATCCAACATAAGTTTCTTCTGTTTTCAAGTTGGTCTGCCTGGCTGGAAATGTATTTATTCATCAGGCGTACAGATTGCATACATGGCCAGAGGGCTGAAAATTCAAACATCTACCTTTTATTATGCCAGGAAAAATTTTCCTTTGATCCCAGTCTTGAAATTTTTTTTTCTTTACTTAGTGGTTCAATTTGCAATATAAATTGGTGCTAAATTTGCCCCTCTGTTTGTGTCCAATTGCATTCATACATTTAAAAAAAAAATCAAGACATTTTTTAGCAATCATCACTCAACTGAAGGCTAAAGAAGTAACTTATTCCTTGATCAGCTCTTTTTTCTAGTTTTAATTGGTCACTCCCAACATGAAATGCAGCCAAAAGACGTTTGTCAGATGACGGTTTCTATTGAGTGACTAATCAGATTTGTTTTCATTTATTAAGTCATGGAAGCTTTTCATCTTGTAATGCTGAAGAAGAACACACTTTTAGTCAATTTTTATATACAGCCCTAATTATTCACAACTAGGTGTCAAGTAAGCCAGTTTTAATATATATATATATATATATATATATATATATATATATATATATATATATATATATATATATATATATGTATATATATGTTTATATATATATATATATATATATATATATATATATATACATATATATATATATATATATATATATATATATATATATATATATATATACAAATAGATAGATGGATGGAGAGAGAGAGAGAGAGAGAGAGAGAGAGAGAGAGTCTAGAAGGCTTTACAGTTTTAAACCCGAAAGATATAAGAGATCTTTTCAAAATTTTCTCATTTCTGTCAATCATTTTCAAATATCTGTTAATGCAATTTATGTAAGTTTTTCAGAGGGTTTTATGACTTACACAGAATCAGATGTTATGGTACTATGAGTGAATTTTTTCTTATTAGCATCATCAGTTGTTTACCAAGTAACATTAATAAAAAGTAGTTCCAGATTCCCGAAGCCCGTATCATAAAATCAAGAAATCCAAAACTTAAATTAGATCTTCAGTTGGAGAATTGGGACTTGAAATGTATTCAACAACTGATGGATACATTTAGCCCAGTGATGAATTTTGCTTTAATATCTCGTCATGTGAAACGTCATCATAACACATAGACGGCAAACATCGAGTCTGAAAAGTATCAAAAAATTGAAAATCGAAAAACATCCACAGTTTTTTCCTGATCCTGATAAGGGCAAGAAGTATGGTCGAAAGCGCAAGATCAAAAATTTTAGGATAATATTTATATTTTTCAAAGGGGTAAACGTATCCATCAGTTATTGCATACTTTTAAAATCCCAATTCCCAAACTGAAGATCTAATTTAGTTGTGCATTTCTTGATTTCGAGATAAGGGGTTCGGGAATCTGAAACCCCATTTTTTTTCTTATTAATGTTGTATAGTATTCATAATGGCTATAGACGGACAGACAGACAGATGTCCGTGTGTGTGCACGCGTGTTCGTGTATGCCTGCGTGTGTGTGTATACTAGCATATGTTTGCGTGCTAATTGGACTGTACTCCCCCCACTCTCTCTCTCTCTATCTATCTCTCTCTCTCTCTCCTCGTGACTCTCTTTCTCTTTACGCTCTCTGATTTTGTTCATCTCTTCACTTTCCTTAACTCACCCTCTCTTTCATTCTTTCTTTTTGTTTTCCCCTTCTTTCGTTCTCATTTCATTCGTTACACCGTATCTTATTCTCTCTCTCTCTTTTTAAAAAGATATTTTCCTTCCATCCACTTTCGTGTGTACTTGCTCTCTCATCATCTTTTTTCCTCTGTCTCTCTCTTTTCTTTTTGCTTTCTCTTTTTTTTTTCCTTTTCCTTTTTCACTTCCCCGTGTCTCTCTATTTTTATCTCTGTCCTTTTCCCTTTTTTTCGGTTACTCTCAACCTTTCTCTTTTGCTTTCTCTCTCTACTCTTTCTTCTTCCCTTTTTCATACCCTGTCTTTCTTCTCTCGACTTTTCCTTCTTTTTTACTCTTTTCTCCCCCTCTCTCTCTCTCTCTCTTTCTCTCACTATCTGTTTCCTTCTCTCTTTTCAGTAACTTTTCCCTCTATCTTTCTATCTCCCTTTCCGTGAAAACTAAGTCCTCTCTCTCTCTCTCTCTGTTACTCTCTTTTTCCTTCCTTTATTCCCTCCATCTCTTTTATCTCTCTTCTCTTGAACTGCAAGTTCTCTCTTTCTCTCTCTCCCTTTTTCCTGTTTCCTTCTTTCTTCACCTGCTTTCTCTTCCATCTTTCTATCTCCCTTCCCGTGAAAACCTATTTCTCTCTCTCTCTCTCTTTTCTTCTCATTTTCTTTTCTTTTTTCTTTTTTTTTTCTTGCTTACTCTCACCATCTCTAATCTCAACCTCTCTATCTATATTTCTTCCCGTTTTTCTCTCACTTATTCTTCCCGTTCCTTTTATTTCACCGTGAATTTCAACTTTTTCTCCGACCCCCTCTCTCTCTCTCTCAGTTTTTCTCTTTCTCTTCCTCTCCTTTTTCCTTTTTATCTATCTTTCCCCTTGAGCCTCAACTTCTGCTTAAAAGATTTCCTGTATGAAATTTCAACAACTACAGGTCTCCGTCAATTCCATCAAGATGGCGACCATGTGGTTCTCTCATCAAAGACGCCCCCTATCGGCAGAGCTGCCAGTCACGGTGATGGCCGCGTAGGGGCTTCGACAGGGTGAGGGATAGTCAGTCTGGGTGGGGCTGTGTCTGCCAAAAACGCCGATGGATTTCTCAAATGCTCGTAATATTAACCCCCACTTCCACCCTGTCCGCTATATTCTATCAAAGTTATTAAACAGATCTCAACTTTGTCTGACGTCTTACCATTTTTGACTATTCAAAATTTCTTTTTCACATATTATTTACATTTTCTTTAATTTATTATATTTCTGTGATCCCCTTTTTTCTCATTCATTTGTTCTTCAGTTTCTGTACACTTATCTATCTATCAATCTCTCTCCCCACCTCTCTCTCTATATACACACACACACACACACATATATGTATATATATATATATATATATATATATATATATATATATATATATATATACATATATATATATATATTCATATCAGTCTCTCCATTATCTATCTATCTACTTATCTATCCCCCTCTGTCTGTCAGTCTGTCCCCCATCTCTCTCTATACATACACACACACACACACAGACACGCACACACACACACACACACACACACACACACACACATATATATATATATATATATATATATATATATATATATATATATATATATATATATATATATATATATATATATATATATATATATATATATATATATATATATATATATATATCAGTCTCTCCATTATATATCCTCTATTTATCAATATCAGTCTGTCCATTATCTATCTATCTATCAATCGGTTTGTTTGTCTGTTTGTCTCACTCAGTTCGTATCTGAATGTGTTAGATATATTTTGCAATTCTCCTCTTTTCAATTTTTCTGTTCTCTATTATGCATGTGCGTGCGTATGAAGTGTCTATCTGCTCTCAACCGAGAGGGGGGCATACTCCTCCTGGGGGTGGGGGTCAGTGATTTCAAGAGGTGGCGCAAACCAGCATGAAAATGGTAAGAATTTCTCAAATTATTTCCTGAATTCTGTTCAAGTGTTTGCAAAATATCCTGAATAGAATATTCTAGTTTATCCCCGCCGTCAAAAAAATGATGAATAATTAAGTAATTTTCCAATTGTCTTTCGCTCATAAAAATATGATTTTCTTGTTTATGTTCAATATTTCCATGATATCAAACTAATCTAAAGGTAAAATTAAGTAAAGATTTATCAAGTTTGATATAGCATAAAAAAAAAATTTCTTCTAGGTTACGTCACAAGTCGTCAGTAACGACGTAAGCGTGACAGTAGACACCTATTGCAATTTATTACATGTGAATGTGGACTAACCTTTTTTTCACGTATTTGTCGTATTTATTTCAAATTCAATTCGTTGATGATGGTGGGGGTGCAAGGCCAAACTACTAATGGGGACGTGGAGGTAAAAAGGTTAAGAACCGTTGCGGTATATACTTTTTTGAAAACTGCCATTCGGATTTTTTTTTCTTTTCTTATAGAAAAAATGCTTTTTTTCTTGGTAAAGACAATTTTGGGCTACTAGTTCTGCTTTTCCAAATGGATTAATGACAGTGACGTACAAACATGCCCGTGCATAACTCTTCCTGTTTTCCAGCAGGCAAAACCAGGTCAAAACGTTGACAGTAATTTTTTCATTATCTACTTTCCATTAAATGAAGTATTGTAAACCTAGTCCTCTCTAAGTTGGGGTCAGGGAACCATGAAGATTATTGGGACAACTGGAATAATTAGAAAAAAAATTTTTTCAAAGAATAATTGATTTGGCGGAGAAGATTTTTTTTTTCTCAAAAACTAGAGCAGAGATCTTTTTGGAATCTTATACAATCATGTCATCGCTACCGGACATACTACAGTGATTCACTTAATGGCTGTTGTAGTGTTTCTATTTATCCATCTATCACAGTGTGCTCATATCTATCTATCTATCTATCTATCTATCAATCTATCTATATATATATATATATATATATATATATATATATATATATATATATATATATATATATATATTCATATCTATCTATGTTTGTCCGTTTATGCTTGTTTCTCTGAATTTGATATCTCTTACCAAATACTATCGTTCTTTTTACTTCAGAGATAAATCATAAATTGAAAATTGCTTTTTAGAAAGCATGGAGGCTGCGTTGTTTTTCTGATGTCTGGTCGGAGACGGTTTTTACATTTTTCTTATATTTCGTATCTATCAGATCAGCAACACCATTTCAAAAGTAATAACGATATAGGAAAAGTGTATATTTTGCTACTAAAGAAGATATGGGAAAGTGGTTTAGGCTAGAACAGAGGGTGGAGACAATTGGGGTCAGCCAACGATTTTGATGGGGCCTATCCCCCCCCCTTATTATAGGGAACTACTATTGTATTGCATCACTGGCGGCTGTTTAGCTCAACGGAAAGAGCATCACTACAAGAGGCAAACCTATTGGTGGCAGGTTCGATTCCTGAAGCATTTTCTCTAATCGTTCATTTAATTTACGGTGTTTAAAGTGCGTGATATATTAAACTTGTAACAAAGCAACAGATATCGAAAAAATGCCCGAAACTAGCAACTTAACAATTGTATTGTAATAAAAGTTATTTGTAAGAAGAAAGATTAAAGAAAATTATTTGTTGTACAATATAAACTCAGAGATGACTGTGGTTGAAAGCTAATTTTTACACAGACAATAACCGGTGTAGACGTGATAGTTCGCATTTTACAAAAAATCTAGCCTTTGGTTTTTGAGAAAAGATGTTGATATTTGAAAGCATACACTAGATAATTGAAACAGGAACAGTTAACATCTATCTATCTATCTATATCTATATCTATATCTATATCTATATCTATATATATATATATATATATATATATATATATATATATATATATATAATAAATAATACAAAAAAGTCAGATTCCCTTTATCTGTACGTGACCACTAAGGAGCCGAACGATGCATTGTTGTTGGGGGTTTTGAATTAGAGTAGCCTTAAAAAGTTTTCAGTTCCCATCTAAGTCTTCCGCGGATACTAACTAAATCCTGGCCCTACGGGCGTTTTTTTTTTTTTTCCTTCAGTTAGTTTATATATTGTTTTCTACTCATTATTCGGTCTGATTACAATTTCCACGCGATAATGTTTAGCGTCATAAAATTATTGTCCAACCAAGCTTACCGACCCGAGGTGACCGTAAAAAAAAGATACAACGGCATAAGAGAAGAGGGGTACGAAAGGATAATTAGGAAGAGAATAAAAGAGGGCTGGGAGGGGTGGGGCTATGGTAGAATAATAATAAGAAATGCCGGAAACGACAGAAAGGAAGAAAGAAAAGAGGAAGGAAGGAATGAAACTAAAAAAGAATGAAGGAAAAAAAGGAATTTATTGAAAGAAGCAAAAAATGAAAAAACAAAATATATATATATATATATATATATATATATATATATATATGCGTTAGCCCTTTGTTTCGAAAAAATAAATGATAGGTGCTATATAATACCATCCATATTCAATATATTGTGATAATACCCTACATAGGATAACGAACTACACGTATTATGGCCTAACCCTAAAAATAAGAAAACAAAGCAATATATCAAAATCATAGTTTAAGGAGAGGTGATGTTTGATCAACACTGTTGGGGGTCATGTTAACATAACTGTTTTGTTTTTAAATCCCCTAATCGGTTACATGGTACACAACTGATGATCCCAACCAAAAGAAAAAAAAATCACGCATAAGACCATGAGATCTTAGTCTACATGAAACATAAAACCGAATGAAAGCTCACGTAAATTACATTAACAGATACTTGGAAATAATTGACTCAAATGACATGAATAAATTTTCAAAAATTTAGTACTTGAAGCTGTAGACTTTGTGTGTGTGGATCTTTTCAATTTTATTTCCATTAATCTATGTATATATGAATGGAATAGTTCAAACATCCTTAGTTGAGAGATGAAGGTGAGGGAGGAAGTTTGAAGAAGAACAGGAAGAAGATTCGTTAGTGACATAATCAGCGACCCATGATTCCTTCCTTATAAGTAACAACTATTCAACCGTTAAATATTTAGTAGGGGACGCTAGCTCCCTTTTAACTCAAAATTCCACCCACACTTCTACAGTCTAAAGGATACGTGAGCAAGAACTAAAAACTGTCACCAAGATTGCCTACATAGGTTTCTTCAGTTTTTATGCAGGTCTGGCTGGCTGGATGTGTATCGCACGTATAGACCATGCCCAAGGAGCTAGAGGGATGGAATCTTCAAAGTTCACTCCGTATTATGTCTAGAAGAAAACTCTATTGAAAAATCCCCCCCCAAATAGGTTTTTCGGTCTGGGTTCAATTAGCAAAGTGAGTTTTAGCTAAATTAGTCCCTTACTTATTAGTAATCACCACCCAACACAAGGCGAAAATAGTAAGTAATTCATTGATCGCTTTTTCTTCAAATTTTCAATCGATTGCCCCCAACGAACAAAGCATGCTGCCAAATGACGTTGGTCACGTGACAGCTTCTCTGGGGTGACGAGCCAGAACTTTTTTTTTTCAATCGAACTTTTTTTTCTCATCTTGTGGAGACGAACAGCATAAATAGTTTCAAATAACTAAAAAAAAAACAATGCCTTCGTTCGTTCTTATTTTCCAGTGATTCGAACGTATTTTTTGTTGTGATCATCAACCTATCACCCCCACCCCCCAATTATGACTACTCGTTTATGTGAATTGTCCTTTGTAAGAAACTGTCATCCAGAACTGTCATCAAAGCCATCAACATAGGTTCCTCCTGTTTCTACGTCGGTCTGGCTGGCTTTCTATTCATGCTCAGACCGTGTCAATTGAGCTAGAGCACTGAAAACTTCAAAATTTACTCCTTGTCATGTCTGGAAAACGGAAATTCACCCCAAATAGTTTTGGGGGGATGGGGGTAGGGGTCCATCTTGCTATGTAAGCTTATGCTGAATTGATCCTTTAGTCAGTATACGGCAGAGTTCAGGCTTGGTTTTGGGAAATTCGGACATTTTTTAGTGATAAATGCCCCACAAAAAGCGAGAAAAAGAACCTTTTCATCAACCCCCACTTTCTTCCGATTTTTCCATTGATCACCCCCAACACAGCTTGCAACCAATAGACGCTGATCGCGTAACGGTTTCTATTGAGCGACGATTTTGTCTGCAGTTAGTACATAAATTAAAGCTGTCCATTGTGATCACAGCAACAGAAAGTCTTCGGGATTTTAGCATTCAACGACTCTGGTGCTTCGGAATTACAACATTCGGGATTATAGCATTTGGAATAGATTATAGATAACTGTTGAATTTAAAATTGTTCCAAAAGGCAACGGTGGGATTCGAGAGATTGGAGATACGAGAAAAGATTGATATCTTCCACGAAGAACTTGGGAGACTTGCTGTCATTCGATCCCGGATGACAATCTGATGTGACGACTCCCGACTGTTAGCGATGGTCCAACATCTAAGGAAAGGAGCATGTTGGAGACGTTACAAACCACAGTACTGCCGGAAAAGGTGAAAACGATTTGAGAGGAGGGCTAGGAAGCCTTGAGGGGACTTACTGTCACTCAACCTTCAGCGACAACCGCCCGGCAATTGCCGTGAAACTGTAATCTGCAACACTACCCTGGACTATGAGAATGTGAAGGAAAAGAAGAAGAAGGTTGGAGACTTGAGGAGACTTGCTGTCACTCAGTTTCCAGTGGTGACCACCAGGTAACTGGTGTGGAAAATTAATAATAATAATAATAATAATAATGATGATGATGATGATGATGATGATAATAATAAACGGAGAAGGAACGCTTAACTTTAGATCTGACTGGCGCCCGATCTAACAGGTATAATGCGACATTCTTGACCCTTATCGTTTGTCCAACTCGTCGGGTGGTGTACGTTTCTAAAACTTACGACCGTGTGACTGTGACATTTTCAAAGATGGAGTCACGCTTCGTAACACACGTCAAGAACAATGGGTTAACTTATAAAATTGAACGCCCCCTCCAACTTAACGGGTTATACTGTGCGTAAATAAATAAAAAAAAGTGGGATTTTAACTACCTAGGCCTATCTTTATTTGGATCATCGACATTTATTTATCATCCATTCCAGCCAAGATATCTCAGATGAAGATCTACACGCAAGCCCCTAAAATCTTTCGTATCAATAACCCACTGGAGTAGGCCGAAGGCGAGGTGCAGTTCGCTTAAACATAAAATAAGGGTCACGCTTCGTGGGTTCCTTCAAAAGAGTGCTCAGGGATTTTTTTCGTATAAGTTCAAGGCCGTGATCTTAAAGGGTACGACATGTACTATATTATTTTATTTGTTTGTTTTTTTTTCATATATATACTTAGTTCTTTCGATTAGTGATTTTAAAAATATGGAATATATAGCGATCGATTTTTAAATCCTTATATAGAGGAACCTCTTTATTACGTTCACGGATTATGTTTTCAAATGGCCATTATAACGGAAATCAATCGGTCCCGATCGCTCTATTAGGAACGGTAAAACCAAACTTATCACCAGAGCTGTCAACATAGGTTTCTTCAGTGTGTTTTTTCAAGGTGGTCTGTCTGGCTATCGACGTATGCATGTATCACGCGTGCATACCACACCAATGGAGCTAAAGGGCTGAAAATCCAAACATTTGCTCCTTGTCAAGTGTACAAAATACGTTTTATTTCTTCTATTGATATTCGGACCAAACGTTGTATGAAAAACAACCAAGATGAGGATGGTCCGAATAATAATAGAAATAATAATAATACCTCATCTCAAAAATTCAGAGATATACCAGAATACGTTTTCTTTTGTTTTTGGGGAAATCCCTCCTGAATAGTTTTTCTTAATTTTCTAGTGGGAGTTCAATTTGCAATATAGGTTAATGCTAAATTGGTCTCGTAGTTTGTGTAAGGCAGCATTCGCTCTCATCTTTTTTTTTTTTTTTTTTTTTTGTTCGGACTTCCCCCCAAAAGGCAAGAGAAGTAACTTATTCATTTATCGCTCTTTTTCCAATTTTTAAATTTTTTTTCTTATTGATCTTCCCCAACACGGTATGCTACAAAAAGACGTCGGTCACGTGACAGTTTCTGTTGAGTGACTAACCAGACCTGTTTGAAATAAATAGAAAAATATCACGTTTATTTTTTTCATGAGAATCATTCTGAAAATTTTACTATCTTGTATTGTTTATAACTATGGATCCAACAATATTGCAGTAAATTTTCGACGATGAATGTAAATTGTTCCAATTTTCAATTTAATTTGCCGAGAAGGACTTAACTATGCTTAACCTCCTTTGCGGTACTTACGAAGCTTTGCTTATCATTCCATGAGTTGATGGAACTAATATCATCATCTTTTTTTTTATCATTCTGTTCCAGTCGGTTCATTCTTCAGCCTTCCTAGTGTTGTCTGAATTTATGGGATGAATCATTATTATTAATCCACAAGTTGTTCGGAGTAATAGTCTCTTCTTTGTTAGTTTTATCATCATGTTTCAGTCGATGCATTCTTCGGTCTTCCTGTTTCCATCTTAAATAATGAGAAGAGTAATTATCGTTATTCCATTTTGGGAGTCTAGGGACGTTCGAAATTACTCCCATTTAAAGTAATAGTAATCACTTTTTCGCTTTAGGTCATATCGTTTTATAAGAACGCTCTACTTTCGGATACCGGGGAAATTTTTATCAGAAAGCCAGTTAAACCCACTTTTTGAGAGTTTGCCGTACATCCCTTTTCGCCTTTACAAAAACAGTGTATGGCGTTTGTTTTGCTTTTAGTCGTTATAGAAGCAGCGCACAACCTCCTCCTCTCTCCCCTACATCCTAATCTCCTTTTCCCTCATCATGCCTACCACCGGTGACACAGCCTAACATCGTTACTAATTTTTGGCGTCTAGAAAAAGCTGAGAATTATCCTATATAGATTAATGGTATTTACATCTTCAATATACGCCATTTCGGCGGGGGAAACATCAGGTTAAAAATGAACATTGATTTCAGATGTAGGGGAAAACGTATAGTCAGAAAAATGACCCAAAATCTACTCATAATAATGTGTCCGGAAAAATAACAAAAGGGCCAGACGGAAGGTCAGACGTCTTCACGACTGACACGGACAAACGAATGACAGGCCGACAAGCCGACAGACAACGAAATTATAAGTTGAAATTTATATATAAATAAAGCGTATAGGGGAGAGGATAACTCAAGATGTAGATGATTGTGACGTTTCACAATAGGAGGTCTTCTTTACGAATATTTACCGTTTGGAAATAGACCACCGCTGTCGCCAGAACAGAGACAAGTTTGGGGACCTTTTTCTTCGTACAACCAATGAAAACCTTCATAATTTCTCCTTTTAACCCCTTTAAAAGACGAAAACAACCAAAGCTGTGTCCCATGTCAAGTGACACATTAGAATATTTTGTCTCCATATCTACGGCGATTAATAAAGACCGAATCATTTACCACTGTCAACGAAGTTGAATACATAATATTTGTATCTGGTCGCATCTTACCCCTTGGACAATCTCCAATATCTCTGATTTCTCTGGATTTCATTGAAACTCTGGGGAAGGGGTCGTTCGGACAAGTATCCTCATCTTATTTGTTTTAGTCTCAAAATTTCGGCCGTTGTATCTTCCTGCTTTCCTCAGTCTACGGGGGTCGATCGAACTCATCCTACTACCGATGCTCCATGATATTTTGTCGGTTGATTCTTCTTGAAGAATAAATAGTTCAATCAGAAGATTACCAAATACGACACGCACCTGAAGAGGGCCGAAGGTTACAAATTAACATATCCATTCTACGCAACAAATACCTAAGCATAATCACCTTCCTTGTCAATGCACTTAATTTAGTGTTGAATAATGATCATGTGAGTCGGAAATTATACACTGAAAATTTCGGTTCGAAATTCAGCTCATAACTGAAAACAAGTCCGACAGAATACACGATGGAGAGATGAACTGGACAAAATACTGGCTCCGTGACGCCCATGATAGAGAAACGTGACGAATCCTGGGGAAGGTCTATGTCCAACGACGGACGTTAAAAGAGTGATGATGATGATGATGATGATATAGGAAGCGAGCGAGAAAGAGAGAATGGGGCAGAGAGAGAGAGAGAGAGAGAGTGGCGGGAATGAAAATACCGGTTGTAGAGGTAGGTACCCCGTATTCCAAACGGATATGACCTCATTGACGACGTAAGTTTCCATGACACCTTAAGCCTCGGGAGGGATCAGTTGCTTAGTCACATAATAGTAGCTTTCACTGGTAGTGTTGAATCTATGACGGAGACCAACTGCTGTTTTTTGTACTATAAAGCGCTTTCATCTTGAAGAAAGGCTTACTATAAAGCAAAGTAATGAAAAACCTTTCAAATATATTTTTGTCAATCAATTTCTCGTTAAATACAAGCCTCACTTTGATATTATTTCCGCCTCTTCCGATTAGCCCGTTCTTGCTTCCCGGTAATTCTTCAACGCTAACAATTCATTTGTCTATTACTACATATATCTCAAATTGCATTTGTTTGGTTCAAGGAGAAAATAATACACTGATATAATGATCAGCAATTTCTTCTATCACGTTGAGAAATGCAACAGGCGTAATAAAATAGATCCGATGTCCTGATGGAGCAGAAAAATGCTGAATTCAAGGAAAAATAACAAGAACCATAAGTTCAAAGATGCAACCACCATTGACGGTGGTGGTACTAATCGGAAGTGAAAGAGGAGGACTAAGGAGAAGGAAGACAAGTAGTCTTTCTTTGAGTCATTTGATTCTCATACTTGTAAAATATTGCTATAAAGGAATATTCAGCAAGTGTTATTTCTAATAAAAATCATATTTTTTAAAATACAAAATTTGATAATGATATCACTAGCAGCTGGTAAAAGAAAATTGATGGGAATTGTGTTCTTTCGATGACAATGGCACATCTAAAAGAAACAAATAATAAAAACGCAAACAAAAATGATAAAAAAAACTGTTGTTGTCAACAGACCGCTATTCGCCAATCTCGCTGCAATGCAAATCTCTATTATCTACATATATAAGATGCAATGTGTATAGAAGGCTATTTTTCAAGCTCACTGCAATAAAAATCTCTATTATCCACGTCTGTAAAATGCAATGTGTATCGAGGGTTATTCTCCAAACTCACTGCAATGCAAATCTCTATTAACCATGTATATAAATGCAATGCGTATAGAATGCTATTCTCTAAGCTCACTGCAGTGCAAATCTCAATTACCCACCCATATAAAATGCAATGTATATAGAAAGCTATTCTCCAAGCTCACTGCAATGAAAATCTCTATTATCCACGTCTGTAAAATGCAATGTGTATAGAAGGCTATTCTCTAAATTCACTGCAATGCAAATCTCAAATACCCACCCATATAAAATGCAATGTATACAGAAAGCTATTCTCCAAGCTCGCTGCAATGCAAATCTCTTTTATCCATGTATATACTATGTAAATTGTATAGAAAGCTATTCTCTAAGCTCACTGCAGTGCGAATATCCATTGCCCATGAATATAAAATGCGATGTGTGTATTCATTTATTACCTGTATGTCTTCATTATTGACGGCATGAGTAAAATATTATAGGCCAGAACAATCAATTGTAAGATGTACTTGTTTATCACAAGACCGCCATGTTTGCATGGATATGAAAAACCACCAACCCATACTGTCACCCAAACTGTAAACATAGGTTTATTCAGTATCAAAGTGGGTCTTGCTGGTTGGTTGGTTAAATATCTATGTCACGAAAAAAGGTCAGAGGACTGATAATTCAAGTCCCTTCAAGGTCTAGAAAAAACGATTTTCTACTTATCCTACGAAGAGTGAGAGAAGTAATTTATTGATAGATCATTCCTTTTACGAAATATTTTCTCATTGATCACCCCAAACATGACATGATGCCAAAAGGGGTTGGTCACCAGATAGTTTCAACCAAATGATTGACTAAACCTGTTTAGAATCCAATACTGATTTTTTTTTTTTTTTTGCAAATACAGTAATAAATGGAAATTGAAAGTTTATCTAGATTACAAGAGTGACCACGTATGATAAGTGCTCAAAGCACCATTTGTAAAAAGTTGATATTTTCGTTATTTGTACAGCTATATATTGTTCAGTTTCTTTTATTTTGGAGCTTAAACGACATGTGAATCATAATGCTGACCGGTCAAGCCTTAAAATAGATAAGATTCGAGCATTGTAGATAAAAATAACGAAAATGTCAACTTCAGAAAAAAAGGTCCATTGTCCACTTATCATGCGCGGCTACCCATACGCTGTGATTTCACTTTTCTGTAACCTGTGGTCAACCGAGGAAATAAACAATAGATAAATTTTACTCAGTAGAGCTCCCAAAGCGAGATGAATATACATATATATATATATATATATATATATATATATATATATATATAGAGAGAGAGAGAGAGAGAGAGAGAGGACAGAGATGAATAGAGAGAGATTTCAATCCCTACTGCATGCTCGATCATGCCAGTCATATCGAAGTCGATGACAGTATCCATGTCAGGATTCTTCTCATCTCATCTCCCGCCCCTCTCTCTTTCTCTCCCACTCTCTCTTCCTCTTTCTCTTTCTTTCACTCTCTCTCTCTCTCTCTCTCTCTCTCTCTCTCTCTCTCTGACCCTATCTTTCTTTCGGATCTTTCCATATCTACATCAATCTATCTGTATGTCTGTTCATCTCTCTCTCTCTCTCCCCCTCCTTTGTCTGTCCCTCCTTCTTTCTCTGTCTTAATGCATGTATCTGTCTATCTTCGTTCATATTAGTCGATTTCAGTGTTCTCTTCTATCTATCTATCTATCTATCTATCTATCAATCCAGGTAGCTAACTATGTTCATCTTATAGTCCATCCCATCGCTGGATACCCTTACAAGTTGTTTTGTCACCGGTAGGACTCAGTAGTTGACGGAGGAGGAAGAAAAAAAGGGAGTGAATTAACACTTTTCCCGCCTTAGAAGAAAAAACAATAAAAAAAGCTCCTTGCCTCTTTTGTCAACCATGACAGGAAATCAATCAAACACATATACACACACATGGACACATAAAAACACACACATTTTATCAGCGAAATCGTTATTTCAAAGTGGAAAGTCATACACTGTTCATTATATATATATATATATATATATATATATATATATATATATATATATATATGCGTCTGTGTGAGTGTATGTGAAATATATATATGTTCTGTTTTTTAATACTCCCGGAACAGGGCTATGTTAAAACAGCTGACGAACTCCATGATGAAGAATTGAATTACAAACACAATAAAAAATGAATTATATGGACCAAGAACCTAAAATTATATAATAAAATAGAAAAAAGACAACACGCTGAAATAACAATGATCAGATTAAAAGAGGCTTACGTGAGACACGGTTGTGGATACCTCGAGGATACATATTTAAATGACTAAAAAGAATTTTTTTTTCAGCATTACAAGATAGAAAGTTATATATATGTATACATACATATATATACTGTGTGTGTTCTATGTCAATGGGAGCCTGTCAGATAACTAGAGCGTATTGATGGTGAAGCAGATAAGGCGTGATTAACTCTGGAAAGAGACCGCCTTCTCCCGGGTCCCCTGGCGCCAGGGGTGATCTCTTATTGACACATAGACATTGAAGGAAGTGACCCCTAAGCAACTCCAGTAATAACTTTCACTATTTTTTTTTTTTCATAATGTTCAATTTCGTATCAATAAAAAGATACATACTTCTCTCATCGTTATATATATATATATATATATATATATATATATATATATATATATATATATATATATACATATATATATATATATATATATATATATATATATATATATATATATATATATATATATATATATATATATGTGTGTGTGTGTGTGTGTGTGTACAGATTATGTATAGAGACATACGTAAAATTTTTACTTTGTTCATATATGTTTTGGCATTTGTATGTATAGCATATATCTCTGCGGTTGTGCTCAAGCATACGTATATGTTAATGACCATATATATGTATATAAGATAGTCAAACGGGTCTGGTTAGTCGCTCAATAGAAAAACCACGACAGGAACAATGTCTCTTGGTAGCATGCCGTCTTCGGGGTGATCAATAAAAAAAATGAAAATAGTGTGATCAATGGATGAAGTCACGTCTCCCGCTTTTTTTTTGGGGGGGGGGCAGTGATCGCTAAAAAAAAGATCTGAATTGTCAAGAACAAATCATAAATGCTGCCGGACACCAACTAATGAGCCAATGTAGCATGAGCTTACCTCGCAAATTAAACCCCCAATGAACACCTGGTTGAAAAAGAGGGGATTTTCAAGACATATACAGGAGTAAATGTTTCAATTTTCAACTCTCTAGCTTCGTTGGTACGGCCAGTGCGTGCCTCATATTCATACAGGGTCAGTCCGGTAGACCGATTTGAAAACTGAAGAAACCTGTGTCGACAGTTCCGGTGACAGTTCTTGGTGACAGTCGCTGAAAGAGAGAAAAAAAAGGAAAGAAAGAAAAAGAATTAATGAGGCAAGTGGGTAAGTGAATGAATAAATAAATGAATGAATGAACGAATAAAAAAAAAGTCACGTTAAATGGAAAAAAAAATGTCACGGAGAAGGAAAGAAATAGAATGATAGGTGGAAGGTAGAGGGGGAATGAAATAATTTTAAATATTCGAAAAAAATAATAAAGCATCAACAAAAAGATGATGGTCATTCTGATAAGTCCTCGGTTGTACGGGTCATAAAAAAGATGGATTATTTGGGGGTCAAACGACAGTTTCTCGGGGTGACAAAAAAAAAACGCTATATAAATACGGGAAATCTAGGTCAAATGGCAAAATACCGCTAGACAAGATAAATAACCCGACCACAAAAAAAAAACAACCCGCTTCTGAAATCACACCCGAACAAGGGTGAGCAGAAAATTACAAGAAAAATAAATAAATAAATAACTCAACTATGTCTGAAATGTAAAGAACGCAAATTTGAAAAAATTTGAAAAATCAACTGTGTTAGTGGAGTCTAGGCAAAGATGTCATTTGTTAAACGTGCAAGGTAAAAAAAAAAATCACGGTAGATATTGCATTGGGAAAATATCGCACGTGAAAAACTAGGGGAAATGGCACATTCAAAAGCAGTGATCTAAAAAAAGAAAAAAGAATTTGTTTGAATAAAATAAATTATAAATGTGTCAGAAATTATTTATTGAAAATCTAATAGAATAAGTACTTCATATCATAAGGTCAATGGAAACCTCGGTAAAAACAGATTATTGAATTGAAGCGTTGAACATTCTTGTGATCTTCATTCAGGGCCTGATTTCAGCCAATTGATGCCTCAAGTAAAGACCAACAATTGCTTAAATGACAAGATAATAATTAATATCATGATTAAGACGATAAATATTATCGAAATAAGAGACCAAAATATCCAGGTTCCTTCCGGACACTTATTTTGCATCAAATAGCAATAAGTATCATGAGAAAATAATCAATTTATAACTAGGGAAACAGATGAAATGAAAAAAATTTAACACTTTTTTATTTAGAAAATAGATTGTTATAGCCGTCTTCCATTGGGTAGTATATTCTTTGAATGAGCTAAAAAGGAACTCGAGATTCTTGGGTTTCCAACCCCTGTACACGCAGTTATCAAACTAAATCGGAAATATTATTTTTAACCATTTTCTATGGCGGTTTTACAATAACCAATGAGGTTTTATCAAGAAATGTGCTCTAATCACTAAAAGGCCGAATGACTTTTGAAAAAGAAGCCTGAGGTGCTATTCTCTCTGTTGGTGCCCTAAGCCCGTGCTTATTTTACACAAATGAATCCAGGTCTGCCTTCATCATCATCATCATCATCACCACCACCACCACCACCATCATCATCATCATCATCATCATCATCATCATCATCATCATTTGAACTTCCGTCGTTGGATATGAACCTTTCTGGTTACTTTCTGAATTTGTCTAGTTGTTTAAACCATCTTATTTTCTGCCTTCCCCGTGGTCTTAATACCGTTTGTGGGGGTTGCTTTATGCAAACGCACGACTCTAAACTGTAGTTTTACATCAATGTGCCATTTTTCCCTGTCTCTCACTTGTGCCATTTTTCTGTTGCTATTTCCACCGGTCCTGTTTCAACCGGGCACGTAGAAGATTACAAAAAAAAAAAAAAAAAATCAAAACAACACAGATACGTTCGCAGTGTAACGAACACAACTATTAACAGATTTTCAAAGGATCAACTATGTTAGGCAATTGGACATTGTCGATCTCGAAAGACATTGAAAGTGAGTTTCATTCTAACTGAGTTCAAGGATTGAGACTTAGTATCTAAGTTCAGAGGTATGGATTCCGCTTTAGAACTGTATCAGCTTCAAACAGAGCATCCAGCGATGAAAGATCTCGCCAGAAATGGCGAGAAAGAGCTGGATACGAACCATTCCTGAACGGAAGATCAAACTTCAAGGCTTTGTGGTTATTCCCCTTGATCTTTCCTTCGTTCGTCCCGACGAATATACATAACGCTTTTAACTGTATCTTCCCATGTCTAACCTATGGAGAAGGAAACGTGTCCCTTTAATGTTCTATGTACTGTTTTACATTTAAATTATTATCATTGTTATTGATCTATCTTTTGTTCGTTTCTGTATATGTGCATGATGCATCCATTGGGTCTTCCAATATCTGATATAAGGGAGAGTAAACAGAACGGTATGCTATCCAGGGCATTATTCTGTAATCAAATGGGGATATGATATGAATGGTCTCCGTTCTGACTCTACAGACTAAGGAACAACCCCCTCCAAGGCACATGCCTGGGCGAAGCGTATGGACATAATGGGATTTCTAGTCGTTAGAATCCTCCTCTCAGCCTCGCTGATGTAATCCAGTGGAAAGCAGAGAGTGATACGTCAAGCATGGCAGGACATCAAATTGGGCGTCAAATCCACCTTAGAAGGAGGCTTCACTCTTTGGTTTGGAATCAGGGTTGTCCTTCTCTGAGCACGGTTGCATTCTCAAGGCTACAGAGCTCAGCCTACTCTACTATTTTACCCAAAGGAAGAAGAGAGATAGATTCATGCCTTTCCCTGGGGCAATAATGCAGAGTGGACATAAACTGCCCCGACCGGAGCTTGAACTCGGGTTGCCGATTCCATTGTCCGAAACCATTACCGACTACAATAATCGTACCTCTTCTACACCAATCACACCACTCTGTCGCATGCAAACGAATAAAATCCACCCATTGTACCGGCTAATTAGCTATAACGGCACTCCCCAAGGGTGCTGTAATAGCGGGAGTCTACTGTATATATTTCCGTTCTCCTCAAGCCTTGTGGACAATCATGCGTATCCAATATATATATATATCAATTCTACTCGAATCAGTTGTTGCACCAATGGTTATATGAAGGTGTACATTCGGGTATCAACTGCTTTTTGAAAGTTCGATTTACGCCACATCCCAGTTTTACGAAAAAAGGGCAAAAGGCGAAAATAGCGTCCAGAAAATGTTTGTATCGAGTCGCTATAGACGCTGTGAGCACCCCCTTCTTTTCCCTACAAGCCAGTCCCCTTTGAGTACCATCATCTCAAGCTCTGAAAACTGTGCTTAACATAGGTGTTTTTTTCTTTTGGGCGGGGTTGGGGACTGTCTTCGAAACGCTCAAAAATATTCCTTGGTAAATCAATCATAATTTCTTCTTCACTTTACGCTATTTCGTCTTACGGAAGTTGTTTTTTTTTAAACTTGAACATTCTACTCTTGGATAGCAGAGTATGCATATATTACTCACCCCTGTGATAAATTTTTCATTTAGAGAAAATGGCTCCTGCAATCACAGAAAAACATTACGCTAATATCTGGCAATAAACATGGAATTTCAACGACTTCTGCCAGTATTTTTTATTTGCTGTGTACAATTATATTTACGGCTGAAATGATGCCTTTCGAAAATGCTTCATGGCAATGTTTACTCTTCTTTGTGCGGAATAACACTGAAACCGGCTTGTGTGACAGAAAGGAATTTTAACTTTTTCTATGGCTACAACCTTCAATACGAAAAGCAAGGTAAGCTTAAGCTCTGGACACATCTACCTATGAAGTATGTGAAAACGATACACTAGTTTTGGTACTTAATTGTTGTATACTTTCTGGGAAGTCGTAAATCTTATCTTCTACCATTGTCATGACAGTCGGGACTGTTCGTCTGAATTGTGACTTCGTGCTTCGTTTAGCAGAACCAATAGTTTGGCTGTTTGAGAAAGAGTCGAAATTCAGAACGAAGTGCATTCTTCCGTCGAGAGTTGGGGGGAACGATCTTAGAGGTTACAGTCAAACTGCGTTGAATACACTGGTTCTCGTACGATGACCGAGGTTCAGGAACGTCAAGCCTAGCCAGTACCTTAGGTACATGAAACCGGGTGAACCGGGTGTTGCAAGCAGCTTGGGATCATATAAAGAGCCTTCCGCTGCGATCCCGATTAACCTCCGAAGAGGAAACCCATCTCTATACTATACTCAATAACGCAGGGCAAGGGCTCATCTCTTCCGCCCGACGCCCGAAGAGAAAACAAATCATGGCTGCGAGGGACATGAGATGAATGAAACGATTAATGAGTGGATACTCTCACTGTAATGACCCAGTGATAGACCAAATTAATCTGTGTGAATATCTATGAAGACAAAGGTGTACATTGAGCACAAGGCTAACTAACCAATTAAGGCATTTGCTAGCCTCTGAGATACATGTTTTACAACCTTTTTTGAAGAAATTTCACGCAATTCAATTCATCTAAGCTACGTAGCTTTGGTGGACGACCCCAAACTCATAATACCATCACAGTGTAATATTTGCATGATATTTTTCATTTATTTAGATTTCTTATATGCCAGCAAATGACAGGTAAATGCATTGCCATCACTATATGTCTTTGATCGTCCGTCGTTGGACATGCACCTTCCCCGGGATTCTCCTGACCTTTCTATTGAGGGCGTCGCAGAACCAATACTTTATGAGCTTAATTCGTCTCGCCATCTTGTATTCTACCGGTCTCAGTTTCGTATTTGATCTCTTTGGTACCATGTTATGAGTCATGTTGTCCAGTGGTTATATTCCATTCTTGAAACATGACTGGCCAATTGCTATTTGAATTTCCTAATGGCTTCTATGATTATATGACTCCTGTTTTCCCCCTAAGATACTGTGCTCTCTCCATGTGATGTTGAGCATGGTTTTCTCATGTGCATGTTTCAGAGTTCTCAGTTTGAGGATCAGTCTCTTGGTTAGGTTCCATGGTTCAGCTCCATAGGTGACTATCGGGATAATGCATTAGGATTTTAGGACTAATGGGATTTTCTTGAAGTTTGAGCTTGCTCTACTGAGGGCCTACCATCCTCGAATGATTCCTCTGTTTATTTCCCCCACTTTTGAGGATTTCATGGAGATTAGTTGCCCTACATAGATGTAGTGGTTTACTTTCTCCAGCTTTTTTATTTTTTATTTTTTTATTTTGATCGTGGTGTTTATTTTCGCTATGTTTGTTGTACATGACCTTTATTTTGCCGAAGTTCAAGCGGAGGCCAATTTTCTTGCTTTATACATTCAGTTCGTCTAGCTTTAGTCGGAGGCCGTGGAGGTTCTCTGCAAAAAGAACGATGTCGTCTTCAAATCTGAGTTTACTTAAGTATTCATCGTCTATTCTGGGATATTAATGGGAGATTAGGAGATAAAATATATATTAACCTAAAAAAAAGATAACTAGATTTAACTATGATATATAGAGGGAGAGAGAGAGAGAGATAGTGAGTTATATAAGAACAGACGAAGTCTGATACATCAATCTATGTTAATACATAGATAGAAAGGCAGATATATGAAAGCAGTCTGAAAACTTCAAATGAGTCAGTGAATTTCTCCATTCCCCAAATCATTTAACCTACTTTCAAAGGATCAAAGCAACATTGGCAAAAACACAGAGTTCTAAAAAATGTCACTCAACCGGATGCAGCAGAACCTCCCAACCATTGGACAGTTTCATTTAAGACGGATATTTTTCCCTCTCTTCTCTCTGGAGTTGGCCTCACTTTGAAAGACAAAGCTTTCAAAGAAACATATTCCGAATCAGTGGAAGATCTCCCTAACGTGGTGAAAAGATGATTATATATATATATACATACATATATATATATATATATTCGGGGGTTCCAAGTTGTGTGTCTTGATGATATGTTATTGAGAAATGGATATATGATCTGTGTAATAACGGGTGAGCATTTCAAATAAGCGTTTCAATATAATATAACGCAATTTATAATCATCCTGTCGGATTGTATATCCATTTCTTAATAACGTAATTGCCGCGTTGAAAGAATCAAATAGAGCGGATATAGACCGTGAATAAACAAAAAAAAAATGAGAATTCGGAGTTGAAATGGTTATTTGAGCCTTTGCATTGCCAGTGGCTCTTGAATCTATGGTAGGAGCAACGCAACGTTAAAGCAACTATCCTATCCTTCGCAGGTTCGATTCCTGCAGCTGCCCCATTTTTTGTAATTGTTCATTCGAATTATGTTATCAAGCCAAATGATACATTGACTATCAGGCGAATGAAGAGGCCCAAAGAGCGCCAAAACATGAGCTAGTTAGTGTAGCGAATCCACATTCTACTATTTATTTCCAGCTCTACTCTAAAACAACTCAACTCCATGAGTAAAATGTTGTATGTATCGAGCACTCTATGAAATAAATCCTATACATTTCAGAAGTGGCGTTATATTATTGATATATATATATATATATATATATATATATATATATATATATATATATATATATATATATATATATATATTATGTTATATTGCAAGCCTGATTTGCACCACATATACTATCTATCTATCTATCTATCTATCTATCTATCTATCTATATATATATATATATATATATATATATATATATATATATAGAGAGAGAGAGAGAGAGAGAGAGCAATGAGGATTCGATGCGTGTGGGCTTTCGTGAGTGTGTTTTTGTATGAGCTTGTGCATGTGTGTAAGTGTTTGTGTGTATGTTCAGAAGCACGTTTAATTTCAAGAAATAACCATTATATTACATATATCCCAGGTGAGTCTATTTAATGGCGATACTAAGCTTATTCAAGTCGAACCACGGCGCAAATGCACGATCACGTTAAGTGTAATAGACTAAAAAATAAAAACTTCCCACGTCTTAAGCTTGAAATGAATGTGTTTTCCCGACGTGTCGTAAAATGCTAAAATTCAAAAATTAACCAACGTAACAATTTGGAATTTTTGATGAATTTCAACAAAATGGCTATCAGATTTTTTTTCTTATACTAACAGACGCTTATGGGGACAAATACATGTAACGAGGCACAATAGATTTATGAAGGTCAAGATGATGTCGAAGATGATGAACGTTTGTGGGTTGTCCAAGCTTATCAAGAACCGTCTCTCAATGGAGACCATTTCTGCGATAATTCTGATGCTGAGACGTCGATCATTTCGAAATGCTTCTCCAGTCTTTGGAACATTCTGGTCGGTTCGAGTAGCCTCCCCCCCCCTACTTGGAAGATTGCTGCAACATGATCTTATTATTTTTCGTACTTCCTCATCTGTTTCTTGGTTGGTAGAATACGATGTTTGAATGGAGATAGACAGAGGGTTAGTTTTCCCAGTGAATCGTTCAACTCTTACCATTAGTTTTCTCCCATGTTAAACCGAACTTAGGAAATCCCCCTCTCTCTCTCTCTCTCTCTCTATATATATATATATATATATATAATAAATGTAGAGGTAATTTATACACACACACACACACACACACACACACATATATATACAGGTGTGTGTACATAGATAGATAGGATAGATAATGAGAGAGAGAGAGAGAGAGAGAGAGAGAGCAGCCACGATAACAACGAATGGCTCTCTAATCAAAATAACCGTGGACAAGTGTAATTTTAGCCGTAATGTTCAAGATGGCGTCCAGCACAATCACTGAAGTAAATGAAGTCACTTCTTTGACAGTTATGTGTGTGCGCCTCTGTATGGGTGTATGAGTATGTATGTGTGTGTGTGAATATGTCTTGTCTGTAAGCGGGAGAGAAAAAGGCGCCAACAGACGTCTCCGATTTCCTTACAAACTTCTCCTCCGCCATTGCTCGGTCTATTGAGAGATAAGATAAGACTGTCGTTCGGTACCTATGTACTCGCAGGCAATGACCATCTACTTCCTTCTTGAAGCATTCTCACTTCTCCGATGCCAAAAGAGCCATGAATCTTAAACCCAATGTGTGTGTGTGTGTGTGTGTACGTGTGTGTAGGTGTGTGTGCACGCGAGCGGGTGTGTGCGTATGCGTGTATGTATAAAATGGTTTGAAAACATATTTCTTCTTCTTCATCTTCATCTTCTTCCTCTTCTTCTTTTTCTTTTCCCCGTCCTCCTCCTCCTCCTTCTTCTCCTCCTTCTATCTCTTCTTATTCTTCTTCCTCTTCTCCTCCTCCTCCTTCTTCTTCTTCTCCTCCTCCTCCTCCTCGTTCTTCTTCTTCTTCTTCTTCTTCTTCTTCTTCTTATTATTATTATTATTATTATTATTATTATTATTATTATTATTATTAGAAAGAAATAGATTTTTTTAATGAGTTCAGGAAAATGTTTGATATTCTTTATGTCTTCGTCAATCATCAAATGAAATGAATGTTTTTTCCTCAACTCAACAAGATAGATCAGAACGTCCAACACGAGAGGGCTGTGTTTCGAAACAGGGATCCATAGATGCCTGGGGTCCGGAAAATAGGGTTTAGGGTGGATTCGTCTATTTCTAATTAGCGAGAATCAGTTTTTTTTTCCTACAACTCTTTCCTCTAAAGTTGAGATAGATGAAAGTGATGTACACGGGACAAATAATGTCCCGAGGTCCACAGCAGTCTTCTTTCTATATCTGTCATTTTGGCTAAGATACAACGTCATCCATTGCAGAGCTTTGGAAAAATTTTATCATAATATACAGATCTGCTCATCATTACAATGCAATCTGTTGAGAATAGATACGTTTATTAACGATGAAAAATCAGTTATCATTGTAGGTTCGAATTTCTTCTGACATTCGATCTGATCAAGTGATTAATTAATCCTTTTAAATATTCGCAAGGAAGTGCAAATGGCTGAGCACTTGACTGTGTGGAGAATGGGACCCTTGGGAAAGGTATGTACCATATTTTACCAAACATGTACACAGCTTATTTTTCTCAGGACCGCAGCAGAAATATCTTTCTGAAAAAGATGGCTGGCCCCAACCGAAATGCATCGAAGTACACCTAAATAATAATAATAATAATAATAATAATAATAATAATAATAATAATAATAATAATAAATTGATAAGTAGCACCTATCTCTTGAGTTTTTCTCTTCACCTACCAATTGTCATTCTTATCGACAACCAGTTACCATAAATAATACGCAGTCCCCCGATTGAGTTTCAATTTCAAATTAAAAATGCAATATTCCGTGTATGTAATCTTGTGTATGGATATATAACAATTGTTTCCGTATATAACACCTATCTTGATTTTCTCGGCAAAGATTTTCGGGAAAAATGCCAATTATACATGGAGAAATGCAGTATCCATCTCCCCCTATTGCCAACATGTTACTGGCCAGCGTGGCCGGGTCAGGTCTATCATTCCCACCAATATTCCACACTTACTTGGCGAAAGCGTATGTCCCAGGAGGCGTATGTCCAAGAAGGCGTATGTCCAACGACGGACCTTAAGATTAGTGAGTTTAATCGCAGCTCCCATCTGTTGCCTTGGATTTGACCGCCGTTCTGATTAATGGATCAATTCAAATTATTTGATGTTACGACAATACAGAGTCCCATGTTTTACATCCTTAGAGTAATACGTGCGACAACTGCTTCTTGATATAGCATAATTTTTGTTCCTTTTGACAGGCTACGTTGAACGAAACCCCTTCTGTCGAGTAATGCCATGAGCGCCTCGAACGGCATTCAATCTCTCCAGTAGCTGATAAGACACAGGTAGCTTTGGACTCAAGTTCTTTTCTCAGTTCATCTGAATTAATTATGTTATTGTAGCTTCGAATTTCCTCTTTTTATCAGTCTCGCCATTCAATACTCGACCATTCTTTTGACGTTTGATTTAATCAAATGATTAATTCTGTTTATTCCCGTAGATTCGTTGCAGAGCGTACGGCCGCTCTGTTGTATCAGTAGCAAGTAGGTGTAACGAGCTGGACTTGCTTGTCCCGGATCTAAAATGGACTGCTTAACATGACTCCAACTGTCCAGCTACTTATCAGGCTAGAAGTGGATTAATGCTTTTACCAGGACATCATTGCGAAGGGAACGTATACAATAGGCAGAGTTTATTCATCATGGTATAATCAAGTTTAGGTATACATAGGGTGAATTCTGAAGCTGTTATTCTTGGTGGTTCCTTGTGGAGCATAGGGCCGCTTGGCAGTTTCTGCAGCAAGTGGGTTTAGCCAGCGGCAAGACCATGCTGTAGGTTCTTGCTCTGTTTGGAGAAATCTTCTATTTAAAAAGATCTTAAGGCTAAAGGACTCTCCAATTACAGCTGCTGTTCGCCCACAGCTGGGTGGAAAAATAGATTTATATCTTTCCCAAGGGTCAGTGCGTAGTGAAAGCAAGGAAACTCGGACGTAACTCAAAATAGGTTCGCCGAATCCCTTTTCCGTACCAGGCACCGTTCTGCCACTGCGCACCTCAAATGATGTTACGGACAAATTCGATCGGACACACCAGTTCTTGTACAATCACTGAAGGTGAGCAACGTCGAGCCTGGTCATTAAATAGACGGATAGCCGCTTAGGAATACTCTGTGCTGTAAGCAGCATGAACAGAGAAGCTGGTGGCGATCCCGTTAATCTCCCAAAGAGATCTTTACACAATGTTAAATTCCATTTCCTCTATCCCTGAACTTTCTGGTGTGTGTACGAGCATATATATATATATATATATATATATATATATATATATATATATATATATATATATATATATATATATATATATATATTATCATAATTATGAGATTGATATGTATTCCGACAGAAATATTTATAGATGCGTTATATTACTTTGAGACTCTATTTAGACTGATCTTCCATTATTACATTCGCATTAACTGCAGCTATTTAGCTTAATGGTAAGAGCAACGCTCTCTGAAGTGGCTGCCTTATCGGTTGTAAGTTCGATTCCAACTGCAGCTCCTTTTTCTGAAATTGTTTACGCTCTCAACGCCAAATGATACATCCAATGTGTAATAAAAGGGGATCGTTTCAGAGTAGTTGAACGCAATATATATATATATATATATATATATATATATATATATATATATATGATGAAATAAAGGATTCGTGACTCAGACACGTTTATGTGTAACGATCCGTTTATTTCATCAAATTCAAGCTATGCTCTAAACACAATGTTGAATGAGTCGAGCACTCAATGAAATAAACCCATCACACATCGGATATTGTTTTATATTGTATCACTGATTTGTACGTTCTTATATGTAAATGTATTTATATAGAGAGAGATACATATGTAAGTATTGGTGTGTGACGGAATAAATGTCAGATTATTTTGGTATCGAAGGAGAAAAAAAAGCGAATAATGAGGTCATAAGATAACGGGTTGGAAAAAAAAAAGAAAAGTAGATGAGAGTGAAAAAAATTAAGAAGGAAAAATACGTAAGAAAGAGCGGGAAATGTAAAAAAACTACCACCACCACAACTACTACTACTACTACTACTACTACTACTACTACTACTACCACTAATGATAATAATGACAATAATAGCTTGGCGAAGTAGATGTTGACGTTAACGTATGATGAAAAAAAAACCTTGTGAAAACATTTGAAGAAGTTGCGAAGGTCATTAAGGTTAGCTGAACTACAAAACAAAAACACTGTTGGCATTTTTATTGTCTCTTCTGGACCTGCCCCACCCCCTTCATCCTCTGCTCCCGGTAAATGTTGCCTTTTCGGGAGACCTTGCCGTCAGATCGACGATTACTGGATACGACTGTACGCAACAAAAAACAAACCCCGAATGCGAATCTATCTGGCAAAAAATCCAAGAGGTCAAAGATTAGAATACCAGACCCGTTCAGAACTGGTAATAGGCCCACGCCAGATGTTGAACCCCGTTTTCAAATTGCTCTTTGAGTATTTTTGTGATCACTGCTAGATGCGTATGAAACAATTGCTTTAAAACGTCTCATTGTATCTTTCATCAAAATGCATTGAAAAATGATAAGATGTATCCGTTATCAAAACCAAGTTTCCTGAGATTTGATAAAGGAATAAATAAGTACGTCAAGTTTCGGGGGAACTTGGCTTTGACAATAGATAAATACGATCATTAAGTAGTTCAATGCTTGTTGACAAGATATATTATCACTTTTATTTCGTTTGATTTGATTATTTTATTTTATTTCGAATCATTTTTGATACTTTTTTACTTTCATCTTGATTGTTGTTGCTTTTTATTGCAACTTAACTCATGCCGGTTTGCAGTGAGTGAATTATTGATAATTTATTTACTCACTGCCGAAGGGAAGCGGCCAGAGGCTCGTTGCAATAAAAAGCAACAGCAATTAAGATGAAGATAAATTGTAGCAAAATAATCATTTACAATACGATATAGAGAATATATAGCGACTGGATTTCCGATAACGAACAACCAGTTTGTGACAAACATGGTGCAGAAGAGGTTGGTATAGGGAATGAGTACAGGATTCGCACATGCCACTAGTTCCTATAACTCAGTGGTAAAAGCGGCCGCTCGTTAAGCAAGGCACCCTCCGGTATAGAGAGTCGTCAGTTCGATTCTCACCTTGAACTTATTCTCTCCAATCTACACTATCAATTCATTTGATCACTGCCGAGGGGAACCCAGCCTGGAGTTAGTTGCGATAAAAAGCAAGGGCAATAAAGATGAAAATAAATAGTAGCAACAAAATATACTAATGCTATACATTATCAGGTTTTGACTTATTCGTTTCGCGTGTTTCTAGCGATGAATACAAAAATACTTGAGGAAGTTTGAAATGGGGGTCTACATTTCCAATCTTGCTTGGACCTATTACCAGCTTTTCACGGGCCTGTGTCTGTAATAAATGCAGGAATTTTTTACATTCTGTATTCGCCTGTCTGTCTTTGTACTTAAAAGTATCATTTAAATTCTTTATCACCGCTATAAGCGATCTGAAACCCAAGTTGGAATACTACCTTCAAAATAATTTACAAAGCGAATGTCATACGTGCGTAATTGAGGACGTCAGCTTAGATCATTCTCCCACAATAGTAAAAACAGTGAGACAGAGACAGAAACAGAGAGAGAGAGACAGAGAGAGAGACAGAGATAGGGAAACATGGTGTACACAAGATATATCCGGAGTTGTAAGATGAACCATGTTCCTGATTTAAAAGCTGAGTTCCAATTTTTTCCTGTCTTTAGAAGAGGCGTTTCGGTCTCGGATAATTTATATGTCGGGTGCACAGATCGACAATTTCCCAGCAACAAATTACGCTAAGAAAGCAGCATATCTTATGCCATATAAAAAAAAAAATCTCAAGAAGCCCGAAGTGAAAAATATCCTACATTCTATAAACTGAAGGTCGGCGAGACTCAAGTACCCAACGCCGCACGTAAAAGGTCCAACAATTTATCATAATGCTATGTTGAATCTTTTTTATTTATTTTATTGAACTCAAGTTCAAACCTGGTGTTGACTCTGACTTATGTATCTATCCCAAATTTATGCCACAAATATGCCAGGGCTTTATTTCGTTCTAATAAATAAATAAATACGTTCATAGAATTAACATTTCTAAACGGCGATTTGAAATCATGAGCAAATGATTGATAGCAGGCTCTCTTACCAACTGAGTAAAACTGACAAGTCTTACATATCTACGAAATCTATACGCTGAGGCTTATCGAATTCTTATAAAAAATACATCTATATTCTAAAAAAATTATTTGTATATATTTTTAGAATGTCGTGTATGCAATAAAAACGTATTGTAATCATAGAATAGAAGTGGGAGTGGAGTTTGACCAAGCAGCAGCCAGGCTTTTATATCTCTTATCTATTCCTAACATTGCACTTTCCATTGCTCTTTCTGTGAGTTTCCACATCTCAAATCTGTACGCCATAGCTGGTATTATACATTCATTATACAGATTACATTTTAAGCATACTAGCAAGGCACTTTTCTATGTATCTCTAAGATCATTGAATACTTCCCAACCAATCATTAGATAAAAGTAATTAAACAACAAAAATGGAGATGGTCAGGAAACATAGCAAGAAGAAAGGATGGCAGATGGTGCAAAATGTTACCAGATTCGTTAAATTGAAGTAATTAAGCGACACAAATGGAGATAGGCTGGAAACATAGCAAGAAGAAAGGATTGCGGGTAGTGCAAAATAATACCAGGTTCGTATGATAGAAACAATTAAGCTGGAACCATTAGTTACACTGAATCTGTTCACCTGTTGACGCTCTCTCGTAAACAGACAAGCGATTCCCACTTGTTTTCCTGCATTCATTAATATCATTAGATCTTATTTAATCCTAGTTATGGCTCTGGTGAACGAAGGAGACGCATGCCGTGCTGTGAGGCGAACAACACACAAACATTATCGATTGAGGATAAGGTTTATCTTTGTGTACAGTCCACTTCTTCATTAAAATTTCACCCGCTTTTCGTTTAATGATTCAGTTCAATTACTATCTACTTGGTTACATGATAGTTCAAAGGTAGGACGAGGTGGTTAGCGGTTTTTTTAGAGGTGATCCTCGTATTATTCGGCGTTTTCGCTTATCCGGAACTCCTCATGTCCTGATTGAGCCTGATTAGTGGAGATCTACTATACTACGTTTTGACCGTTGAGAATAAAAGAATGATATATACATATATATATATATATATATATATATACATATGGAGAGAGAGAGAGAGAGAGAGAGAGAGAGAGAGAGAGAGAGAGAGAGAGAGAGAGAGATAGATATAGATATAGATATAGATATAGATATTGATAGATAGATAGTTAAAAGCGAACCAATTCTCTAAACTCGGCGGGATTATTGATTGATCTTCCCTTGCTTAAGGTTGTTCGGAAAACAGTTTCTTATCCGAAACAGAAATGATTACAGTCTTTCTTCGTATTTCGTTTATTTTTTGGAGTATTTTATGTCAATGTGGTGATTAGAATGAGTGTTTGTAGTGTTTTTAGTTCTTTAGTATATTTGCTCTGACTAATTCTATCCTAAAACTCGGCTTTTACTATAAACAGTCATTAAGCGCTCCTACTAATGATACTTTTACAAATTTATCACTACCAAAAACTATTATAACTGTTTACTCCCGGATACACACACTTACCGGATCTAACGGTTACTTATTCAAGTTATATATACATATATATAATTGAGATTTGAGAAAGAAAACACTCGACACGTTTTTCATGGTTGATCCATTTTTCAAGAGCGGTGGATTACGTTTAGCATTAATCTAATTATTCTCGCACTAATATCTCTTGAGAACCTTGCTCTGTACAGTGTTAATAATACATAGTGCAATTCTAGTTTGAAGAAAATCCTAGAATTTTAAAATATCAACAGCACCACGTTTTTATTAAGATTTTTTTAAATTATGTAGTATTATTGATGATATACATATATATAGTAACACGACTTTTCATACTACAGCGTCTCATCGACAGAGCAAGATGCGTACGCATACAAACCATAAACACACACATATACACAAGCGTACACAAATATGATGTGTGTGTATATATGTGTGCATATGTGTTCGTAAGTTTCTGAGTGTGACCTGTGAATATGTGTATGCGCAGTGTGTATACGTGTATTGATTAGTACGTACATGTGTGTACGTGGTATGTGTATGCGTGTGCGTATATGTTTATTTGTGTGTGTGTGTGTGTGTGTGTGGGTGTGTGTGTGTGTGTTGTGTCTGTGCAACAGATGGTGGATCGTCGTCTTATCTGGACGTCACAGATTTGCATCGCTTGCACATAAAGAATCATCTATATGTTGGGATATCATCTCACTTTGTCGTCTGCTTCGATCAAAGATGGTGACAAGGCGACAAAACGCCTCAGGGAAAACATGAAGGGGGGAGAAAGGAAGAGGCTTTTATTCAAATTGCGGGTTCGGTGAGGTGCCAGTGCATTTGCATCCAGGACAACAGTGCTCCGATCAAATACCCGCCAGTCATAGGTGTTCCTGGACAGTCCTGGATTATCTAAGTAACTAATGTAGCTTATGTCACGGGTCCTGCATTTTCAGAGCTGTCAAGTCACCCATCGTTTTTCATGTCTCGTCGAACTCATTTTTCATTTTTTTTTTCTTTTCTTCCTTCGAGGCCATCTCGTGTTGTAAGTTCCCAGGACTTTGGGGCTGATTCTGATCAGTTACCATCAACCTGGGTCTATATGAACCGATAAGATTCGCGAAAAAAGTTTCTAGTTTCATGTAAAAAAAGTGGTTCTGATGTGGTCTATCTTCCCCTTAGCCATAATAAGAAAATTTGATTAAACGACTGAAAAAATCGACCGAGTCATTAATTTGCTATTTGATCGATATAAGAATCGTTCATTGATATGAAATACTCAATTCTGTTATTCTTTTGTAAAATAGTATATTTTTTTCTAAAAAAGGAAAATCTATTCTTTCTATTATCATGTTGAAGGGATCTTTTTAAGTCTTTCAGTAATATTAAGTATTTACATCATGAAACAAGTTTGGAGACCATTGATCTTAACTTTCCCTTTTTCTTTTCTTTCCCACCCGGTCCCCCTTCCCCTCTTAACCCACCAGCTGATATTTCTTCCCTCTCCCCTCATATTTTTTTCATATATATATATATATATATATATATATATATATATATATATATATATATATAATGGTGCTGCGGTAGGAATCGAACCAGTGAAGGGTAGCTGCTTTAACGTAGCGTTGCTCTTATCACTGAGCTGAACAACTGTCAGTAATGTAAAGACCCACACAATTGTTTTCACTCCAATGTGTATATTTGTATGTGTATACACTTGAACACGCCTATCCCTGATTTTAATCTGTGAATCATATAAGTAAAAAAATAAACAAACAAAACATGCTATCGAATGATTTCTTTGCGAATTTATTGGCCGTTCCGTTTCGCTATATTCTTCGTTTTTTTTGTTTGTTTTTTTTTTCTCTCCATTCCAGTTTTTTCACTGAACCTTTTCGCGTCCATTCAGGTCGAGATTTTATTTCTTCCGTCTATTTGTTCATTCGTATTTCAATACAGAAGACAAGGGGGTTTGTGCGTCGGGCGCGCGATGCAAATGCACGTTTTCCGGCAGTGAGATAAGATAGACGCGACGGCCATGTTGAAATGTGTAATACCTTCTTCCCAAATAATGGACGACAGATTTAGATTCTTTTTTTTTTTTTGTGTGTCTTGGATTTATGTTTTTTTTCCTTTTATTTATCTTCGTTGACTTCTCCCTGGATCGATGTTCAGGGTAATTTTCTTTTTTCGCAACACCGAATACAAAACACACACAAACACAAAGAAATTCATCCATTCGTTTTATTTTTGGCGTTCGCAACTATGCCAGTCGGAGGAATCGGGGTGAGGAAGGGTTAGCTTAGTTGAGAGAGAGAGCGAGAGAGAGAGAGAGAGAGAGAGAGAGAGATCGGTCTCGCCTTGGGAGGATCAAGTGGATCGCCGCAGGAGGCTCTTTACATGAACCTAGTATTCACCCGTCCAAGTTTTGACAAGGACCAACGTTGCTTTACGATGCATCGGACGCGACTTGCCCGTATGTAGTATGTGTACGCATGTGTATATGAGTGAGCATGTGTATATGAGTGAGCATGTGTGTGGATGTGTATGCGTTGCATGTATGGAATGTGTGTTCACGTGTAGATGCATGTGTGTATATGGGTGTGAATATTGTATGTGTCTGTAGTATGAGTGTGTATGTATGTATGTATGTATGTATGTATCTGCGTGTGTGTATTCTGATTTCCGATGGAACGTCGCTCCAGTTGTGGCACCTATATATATATATATATATATATATATATAAGTTTTCGTGTGTGCGTATTTGCGTGTATTCACAAATGATATAAAATGAAAGAACCATGTGTGCGTGCGTGCGTACGTGTGTATGTGTGTTTCAGAATGATGTAAAAATGAATAAAAGTCGATATTTAATCGAAAAAAAAAAACTGAAAATATCTCGTTTGCGCATGCGTGAATTATGAATGCCGTTTGTTTGGCAGTTGAGATGCATTTTGATAACAAGATGGCGGAAAACGTTGAATATCTGCAGATAAAAAGATCATCAAATATGAATTTAAAAGTTAACAAGAAAACGACTCAACATTAACGACACATAAATGTAAATTGAAGCGTCTTCGTTTGCTGTTTTGCAAGTCTATATTTGGGAGCTTGTTGAGAAATAAATTCGTACTGAAATTGTAAATGTCAAAGGAGTCTGTGTCTGCCTGTTTTTATTCGTTCGTGTACAATACATTGAGGTTTAAAAAAAACAAAACAATAACTAAAGGAAGAAAGTAAAGGGTGATGATATTGAAATGATCATGTAAATTTATTTTTTTATGGTGGGAGGAGTTTATTTATGACTTTAGTGTACCGGGGCCGGAGAAAATGGCGGCATATGTGGAATATATGAATACATATTGCGTTTTACATACGTGGATTCTAGAAGAAATTATGCAGGGACGTAACTTCTCCATGTTATCAGTAAGTAGGTTACATCCCTTGGGATTTTATAGACAAAAAATAAATGCACAAATGCACACAGTGTATTACTATGAATTGATTACTTTCTCTTTTTGGGGGGGATCAGAAAAAAAAAAGTTTTTTAAAGGTGGGATAACATTTTTTTATCAGCATACTAAGTAGTAAATGATTGAAATTTCGGCCCCTAGCTACACTGGTGTGGTTTGTATACGTATCACACACATAATCAGCAAGCCAAACAGACTGACTTGAATGCTATATTGACAGTTTTGGGTAACAGTTTCTTATAATAATAATAATAATAATAATAATAATAATAATAATAATTGGACCCGTGATAATTAATATAGATATAATTTTTCTCACAAGTATATTTCCGCCACAAAAGTACATAATTTCATTAGAATGATTTATAACCGATGGAATTCATCTATATCAACTATAACAGCATGCGAAGACAAATGAAACGAAAATGTGTTATTATCATTATTATTGATTACTTTTGCTATCTGTTTGTATTCCCATGGTCTACTGCTACTATAACTTAGTTTTAGGGCTCCAGACTTATAGAGAGGATCTAATAATGAGCAACGGCTACAGTGCAGTTCAAGTATAAGCGGCCTCCTTCATTCTCACCTTGATTCTTTGTATCGCAAAGTGGGTGGAGAGAGAGAGAGAGAGAGAGAGAGAGAGAGAGAGAGAGAGTCAGAGGAGAAGAAGAAGAAACACTCACACACATACACTTATATATGATTATAAATTACGTTATATTATATTGAATCTCTATTTGTAATGAGTTTCCGTCATCATACGGCGAATGTATCATTTGGCCCAGACAGCATAAATATGTTGATCTGATTCCTGCAGCAGCCTTATTTTTTAAAATTGTTTATTCCATTTTCGTTGTCTCAGCCAAATGGTACATTCATAATAAGGGAACTATACTGTACATTATAATAACATGAGAATTTTCAAATACATATATAAGTGTGTGTGTTGATATATTGTTTTATTATATGTGTGTAGTTATCTTGACATATACGTGTACTTAATAAGCTGAGATACGCACGTTGCTCTTGCTACCTCGACCGTTAGCACTTTTATAATAGACAATATTAGAAACCGTCAACCAAAACTGCCAACATCAACATGGGCTTCTTCAGTTTCTAAGTGATTCAGGCGTGGCTGGTTATGCATGGGTCAGGCGTACTGACCACTTGAATTGAAGTAAAGCACTGAAAATTATGTTTAGAGGGGGATTAATTTACGATGTAATTTTTTTCAAAAATCGGCACCCTTGTGTCCAGTAGAGTTCACACTTGCTTTGTTTTTTTAATTCAAATTTATTTAGTGATCACCACCCAGCGAGAGACGAGAGAAGTAACTTATTCATTAATTATCCTTTTCTCTATTTCTTTAATTGATCACCCTCCAACATGGCATGATGCCAAAGGACCGTCATGTGATAGTTTCTTCTGAGTGACGAACCGGACCCGTCACATATTTTTTTCTTTTCCGTGCAAAAATCCTACTTGTGGCTTGCAAGTTTGAACTTAGTAAAGTAAAAACCAGTGCATTTATGCTGGCTACGGCTTCAGTTGTCCCTGTCCGGGTTCCAAGTATCATAAATTCCCCGGCTTTTGATATGCAATAAGCACCCTAAACGGTGTCACTCACTTCACTTACTATTTCACCTAGAGCCGGAGGAGCAGATAGGTGGATTCATGCACTTCCAAAGACCATCAATGGGAAGTGAACGCAGATTCGGAAGGTTGATTCCATTTCACGTGTCCCCCACTGTTAGGCCACCGGCACTTCCTTACATCTGAATCTACGACGCAGAAATCTAGGAACGTTTCTGGTTTCAGGACAGGAAATTTCCCGAAGGTCTCTGGTTCAGCTACGGACTTCGAACGGACCAACCATTTCGAAATGCCAGAACGTGTCACCGGTAGGGGCTCTGCTGACCGTTCCCATCCCCAGTCGATAAGGCGTGTCAGGGGGACATCGAGGGCGGGTGGTCCAAAGATACGTCGCCATTTTGTTAGATAAGCACGCCTGCCAAATACGTGGCATATTTTCGCTACTTGACCTCTGACACAGTCAAGTGAAGAAGTTTCCCGTCTTTAAGCAATTGCAGTTGGTAGATCTCGATGGCTTAAGTGCCTGGACACGTGACGTGGGAGTTGGATCAGACCTAACTGCAAAAATCGTTAACAATTCATTTCGAAGCTAACCGTCCTGTATTCGAGTAAGCCAAAAGCTGAAGACCCTCATCTTCATGGTAAAATCAGCCTCTTGCGACGGATAGGATTCTCAGGAAATTCATACAAACAAGCTGATCATGCTAGAATATTACGGCTATAGACATGAGCGCCCGCCGCCCTCGGTGAGTAGGCCTGATTCTGGGGAGGGCAAGTTCCCTGTTTGCACACCCCAGCCGAACATCCATTCGTTGGAATAGTTATATATATTGTAACATATTAGATAGTAATATGGGCGTCTTCCGTAGAGTGATAACACGCGAGCTCATCGAACTCATAAATAGAATAGTGAATTCAATTCTCACAGGAGTTTCATTATTATGTCCTTGTGCCGCATATGAGCCACAATTAGTACTGAAATGCATATATAGGGACACAGCATATCCTGAGCCTACAATTTCTTCCTTGATACAAATATATATATATATGTATTACAACTCTTCAGGATGGCTACAGATCATCCATTCTTACATCCAGCACCACGAGGTAGGATCGAAATCTTAGCTTCAGACTGACATTTTATCTCTGCCCTACGAAGAACTTGACGGTCAGTAAGGCTGAACTTGAGCGATATATTTACTCACGCACAATTCCCCATTCACCAGAATGCACTATTCCAGAGTTGGAAGAGCATTGCTTATAGCTCATAATGAACGAGTTAACTTATTTAAAGAGTGGTCAAACCCTGGATAAGGAGCGTTATATATATATATATATATATATATATATATATATATATATATATTGAAGCCGCCATGAAAGAATGAAACAGGTCCGACTACTCATACAAGAGAAGCTGTCACGTGAGCAGTGATAAAGGCAGCATAACGTGTTGGGGATAATCAATCAAAAAACTGAAAAGGGGTTCAACAACGATTACCTTTTGTTGGGCAGTGGTCAGTGAAAAATGTTTTGATTTAAAAAAAAACAAACAAACATTGCCTGAATGCTTCTGGATACAGACTAAGGGTTCAATTGAAAAAAAAATTACATAGCAGGTTGACCCCCTCCCACACTAAAAACCCGTTTAGGTGCATGTGTGTATGTGTGTGTGTGTGTGGGGGGGTGATAAAACAAAATGGCCATTTTTTTTTCAGAACATCATAATTTCAACCCTCTAGCTTTGTTGGTGTGGCTTGTACGCGTGATAGATACATACGTAGCAGGCTAGTCAGCCTGACTTATTTTAAAAGGGAAGAAACTTCTGTTGACAGTTTTGGTGAGAGTTTTGATCAACAGTTCCAAGGGAAGAACAAATGAATGCGAGAGTAAAAACAGAATACAAAATAATCGTGGCTGCGCAAGGGTCAAACTCCTTTGGTTTATTAAACTCTAAAAACAGTAAACAAAACGGAATTAATTTCTCCATTCAATCATTCCCAAACTACGTGCCCCATTTCAACTTCTTTGTGAGTAGTTCCTGTGAATCCTTGTTCAGTAAAACAAGTCGACTCAAGTTTGGCTTTAGAAGTGGGAATGGATTCGTCATCAGTTTCTGCGTACGTAACTGTGTCAATGCTAATCTTGCATGACGTCACTGGTTTTTGGTCTGGTCTTTCTCAGCCGTCATTGTTGTTACATACGGAAAATAAAGTCGGAAATCAGTTATGGGAGTTTGAAATGAAACATCGTACAAAAAAGTGGCAGTTTTGGATATCAAAATCTCTAAACAAACTTGAATTATGAATGAGCGAAGGAAAAAAACGAACGAATGAATGAATGAGAGAAACAAAAAGAATGAAGGGAAGATAATGGATGAATGAATGAATGATCGGAAGTGAAAAAAATGATTGAATGAATTGAAGAATGAATGAGAGAAAGAAAAATGAATGAATGAATAGAGGATGATGAATGAATGAATGATGAATAAATTCACAGAAGGAAAAACATAAGCATGAATTGAAGAATGGATGAGAGAAAGACAAAATTGAATGAACGAGTGAAAGAAAAAAACGAGCGAATGATTTAAAGAATGAATAAGAGAAAGAGGAATTAATGAATGTTGGAAAAAGACTGGATGAATGAGCGAGAGAATGAACGAGAGAATGAGAAATGAATGGATCAATCAACGGAAAGAATAAGATGAATGAGAGTGCGAAAGAAAAAAAACGGGTGGATGGATTAACGAATGAGTGAGAGGAATAAAAAATGAAAAAAAAATGAATGAACGAGAGAAAGAAAAGACGATTGAATGAATTGAAGAATGAACAAGAGGGAAGAGAAATGAAGGGGGAATAAAACTAAAAAACAGTCAGGATGAAATAAAGGGCGCTGCCAAAAATTTGGCTGCCCTTCTCTTAGCTGCCACCAAATTTCAAATTGGCAGTTCCTGGAGGGTCATGTCAACCAGAACTGTTAGGGGTCAGAAGCATAAGTTTCTCCATGTGTGAGTCGGCAGGGGGCTCCGTTGCTCACTAGCACTCCACCCCCGCGACACTCACGGGTCTGGAAGACACAAAATAGATTTGGATTTTGACGTACATATACGAACACCTGCCAAAACACACAAACGGTCACACACGTATGCACACACATACGCACACAAGCACACACACAGACACACGTACGTATACATATACTTTCACTTGATCGAACACTTATGCACAAAATATGGCATTATATATACATTTACCTGTTGATATACGTACACCCCACATCCCTGTACATAAATGTATATGTGTATTATGGAGAAATGGATATATAATCCGACGGAAATAATAATAAATGCGTTATATTATATTGAAAATCTATTTGTAATTATCTCCTGGTATTATAGGGTGAATAAAGGTTTGAGTTCATAGTTGTATTTCTCAGCTCGCCAAAAGAATCACATTAAACCTTGCCTGGAATACTAATAGCTTTCTATTTCTTTCTCTCTCTCTCTCTCTCTCTCTCTCTCTCTCTCTCACTATGTATATACTCTCTCTCTCTCTTTCTATATATATATATATATATATATATATATATATATATATATATAGTCTCTCCCTTTCTCTCTCAACATACAGACAGACTCACTAATACATATGTTATAAAGAAATGGATATAAAATTCCGACCGAGTAATTATAAATGCGTTATTTTTATTTGAAACTCTATTCGAACTTACATTCCCGTTATTATTCCCTTTGGTTGTTTATTTTATTAACGGTGTCTAGGTCGACTGACACACTCTGCGTGTAATAACGGGATGTCAGTTTAAATAGAGTTTCGAGTTACAATAACGCTTGGGGAGTCCAATAAATGTGAGATAAAAGTAAAAAGTAAGGAAAAGCCTCTCTGGTTGGGGATTACTTCATATGTAATAACTTGGATATTTTGTAAAAAAAAGGTTTGAGTCCATTGCTCTCAGAAAATATTTGGCTGGTTTCAATGAGATTATATATATATATATATATATATATATATATATATATATATAAGAGAGAGAGAGAGAGAGAGAGAGAGAGAGAGAGAGAGAGAGAGAGAGAAAGCTACTAGTACTCCACATAAGGTTTCAATGTGATTCTTCTCAGCAAGTTGAGATATACAACTATGAACTTAAGCCCTTATCCACTGTAAAATAACAGGAGATCATTTCAAAGTAATACAACGCATTTATAATTATTTCTGTCGGATCATATAGCCATATATATATATATATATATATATATATATATATATATATATATATATATATATATATATATATATATATATATATATGTATATGTGTGTGTGTTTATATATTTATAGATATATATATATATATATATATATATATATATGTGTGTGTGTGTGTGTGTGTGAGTGCACGTGTTTGCTTGCGTAAGTGCATGTGTATGTGTAATACTTCACAGATGTAAACATGAAGATTTTAGTCCATTATTTCAAAAACTAAAATTAGTAAACTTTTAAACTAATGCTGTCTAAAGTAACATGGGACATTGGACTGTGAAGAAGTAATAAAAAAAAACACCGTTTTTGTCTGTACTTTTTGGTTTCTTGTTACTAATACACTTGGCATAAAATCCACCCGTCTTAACGGCAAATTCGTTTTAACGGTAATCCTCAAGGGTGTCGTATTAACGGGAGTCTACTGTATTTTTCCTTCTATTCTTACCGCGACTGAATTTTCCTAGTTCTTTCTGTTTTTCCTCATTTTCGTCATATTCTCCCCCGTGTGTAATTATATATATTATTCATTTTTCTCACGAGGTCTCCCGTGAAAGGATCTATTACAGTAAATATTGGAAAAATCATAAATCTTTGAAATTAGAAAACCACAGGTAGGGGAAAAAGAACCCCCATGACCATAGCCATTAAAAAACAATAAGAAACTATTAACCACTTTGATGGTATAACGGTATTCAACTTATTCTTATTATTCAATAAAGTATTGTAACATAATATCTTAATTATTAATTCTGACTAGTTTTTCAACCTTCGTCTTATTTCCCAGTTGTTGTTTAGTGCAAATTTTGACTCAGACCGTCATCCTACGGCATGGATCGCTTTTTAGACCATCGACCCCTTCGTGAAATCCATGTCTCGTCATCAACACCAAAGCAGAGCTACCAATAGAAATCTATCAAACGTACCAATACCATATCCTAAAACATACCAAATCTTTGCAAAACGTACCGAATTCATACGGTATGATCCTATATCAATTGATATGATGTCAGTGAATTACATATTTCTTATGCGAATGTCAGCTTTTGATCACAAAAGTTCGATAGGTCATCCAGGCATTTATTGACCTCTTTGGATAGTTCCATCGATCCGTAGGGGTCGATATTGACCACTTTGGCGACCCCTGTCGTACGACAACAAGTAAACTCACAACCCAGGCTGAGGGAGTTCAAAATAACTAAAAATCAAGATGGAGGTAAAAACTATTCAAAATTAGTAATGAAAATATTGCACTTTAATTGTATTGCTTTTCTTTTTAGTATAGAAATGGTATTTTTTTAAAAGTGAGTGAATTTTCATTCGACCTTCATATTTCCTTTGCACTTCTCTAGTTTCATTCACTTCCCAAATATTCCCATTCACCATCCGGACCAATAATCCATCATTGAAGGCTTAGTTTAGTAGCGATAAAAATCGAAAACAATTAGGATGAAGATAAATAGCAGCAAAAATAAATAATAATGATTTATGATACTTAACCTTCTAAAATAAAATCGAAAAAAAAATTCAATCATTCATCGGTTTAAGAAGCACTGCTCAACATGTTTTGCGCCCTCTTGCCCCTAAAGGGGGACTTAGCAGAATCATATGGCATTAAGGTTGTTGCGACAATACTTCACGAACGACCCAATCACGATCAAAGTCATTCTACCAAGTGTCAGAGGAAAGAATTCGCTAAGTGGATTTTTTTTTTATTAGGGGAGCGTAAGTCAATTTCAGGGTCCCAAGAGGGGACCTGCCAAAATACTGACATATACTTTTAGCTTCATTCTCAACACAGCAAACTTACCCACTGACCATCTCCAATTAGATATTCAACTTCGCAGGTGACGATTTCTAAAAACTTATCTTTCAATATCCGCTACGCTTAACTTGGCACAGGATCACAAATGTGAGATACCCAGTTCTGAACATAGACTTCTTGAGGCCCTGAGCAAGTGATTCCGAAACTTTCAAAATTTAAAGGAAATGTACTGGCGGATCTCTATTTTCAGCATTTATTTTTCATTCTAAATTAAAGAACTACGAAATATTTTTGATCTTTAAAAAACGTATTTATTTAAAATGGATTACATTTATTCGAATTCTTATATATGTTACAGGCCTGTGTATGATAACCATGTTCTTTTTGATAGCTGTACAATGGTGATGATGATATTTCTCAATATTAGATTTTGGGGGAACACTACCCTCGGCCATTATTCAAGGGACCCCAGCAGTCAGCGGACCCCGTTTTCATATCTACTACCCTTAGCAGCAAAAAGCTTGGAGGTGCTTCGTTAAAAATTACGCCAGAACGACTTATAAAAATTAAAATCGTATAATGCCTTTTAAATGTTTTGAGGCCCCTGTGAATTGAAAGGCCCGGGCCAGGGATGGGGTGCAATTCGCCCCAAGGGTGGGGCATATAGCTATTCGGTTAAAAAAAGTCAAGGAAAGTGAGGATATATGATGTCAGCTAGAGTGTTGCTGTGCAACCAAAGGTCTGAATTTTCCTGACCAGTCTTGCTTATCAACAATTATTTTAAATTTACTCATAGTTTTTTGTTATTGTCTTAAATTGGTTTCATTGACTTCAAAAACATTTCTGTTTTCCATAAACGAGTACGGCGTTCGCTTCTCACAATTGATTTTTAGGTAGTTATTTTTTACTACAATTAATAGAGACTGCCACGGACTTTTGGCAAAAAGCGTCCTGTCGATAAAACGTCTGAAACTTGAAATCTACTAATTTTATAGAAATATCTTTGTAATATAAATAAATTAAAGGGGGACAAGTAATCTCATCAACAAAAGTGGGATATAATATTGAAGAGGTTGGGAAGCACTACCCTGATCTGTATCTTATTTAGCTTATGTCTGGGGTACCCAGTCAGGATTGTCCTCACTTTAGCAGCAAT
>OY735230.1:8146585-8154085 GCA_963457665.1 Thysanoteuthis rhombus
AGTGTTGTTGTAATACGGTTTAGGTATTGTTATACATATCAATGCAATATAAACTGGAAAGAAACACGTTGAATTAGAACAATCCCTTGAACTGAGCTAATTAATCGCACTAATCGGAGTATACCTATATAGATAAATGCGTATTATATCTTACCCCGAACCCCAAGACTTATCCGATACTTCCGGGTGTCTGCAAATGCGTCATTGTTTACAGCAGTGTTTTCCAAACTTTTAAGGTCTACACCACCCTTCCAGAACATTTATTTCATCAGCTCCCCACCCCATAAAATCGGTAAAAAATAATACATTGATAATTGAATTTTAATAATTTTTTTCTTTCGGTTCAAGTTTTTATTTTATAAAAAAAAAATACAATTGTATGACAATATCTAAAAGTACTTGATTAATCGATTAAAAAAAAACAAACCACAATGGTAATTAATTAGAAACCGTCGCGTGACCAAAGTCTTTTTGCAACATACCCTGTTGGTGATGATCAATAAAAAAAAAAATTTGAAAAGGGGGTGATCAATGAACAAAATATTTCTCTCGTCTCTTGCCGGGCCATGATGACAAAAAAAGTTCGAATTATGAGAATACAAGCGTGAACGCAGCCGGTTACAAACTAAGGTACCGATTTAGTAGAAGCTTGAATCGTAAATCGTAAACCCCACGGATTGCCTATTTGGGGAGGATGGGGTTAAAAAATACATGATATTTTTGTTGACAAAAAAAAATTAAAAAATTTTTTTTTGGCGCGGCTTCTGCGTAAGATACATACATAGTCAGCCAAACTTACTTAAAATCTGAAGAAACTTATGTTGACAGTTTTGATCTCCGGTCTCGTCCCGTTCGACAATTTGTTGTCGGTTCTTCGTCTTTCGTCAGAAGGTCTACAACGACACTAAATCTACGTTCTACAAGGAATGACGATAGAAACGCAGTTCGAAATTTTTCCACGGCGGCTCATAGTCCAGGATTTTATACTTTGTCCCTTGTGCTGCAAGCAACCCACGTCTTCAGATGCCCCTTACCGTCCCATTGCTATCCAACACGCACCTTGAGTCATCCAGTATTTTCCAGGGAGGTTAGGGGCGCAAAGTACCCACTATAAGAATTACTGATATCAAGAACTGAATCATTATGACCATCATGAACTGAAAGGGCCCCTGGAATAAATCGTATACAAATATATATATATATATATATATATATATATATATATATATATATATATATATATATATATATATAAATGAAGAGAGAGAGTGAGAGAGAAAGAGATTAGAAAGCTTTACAGCTTTGAACACTAAGTATTTAGGAAAAAAAATTCCAAAAATTCATGTTCTTTCAGTCAATTATTTCCCGATATCTGTTAATGTTATTTTATTCAGCGTTTTCTATAATGTTTTACTCAGAAATTGATATTAGGGTATTATGCGTGATTTTTCCTTGTTGGGATTATCAGTTGATTGCCATTTAACTGTTTCGGGGATTAAAAAACAAAACAGTTAGACAGTTTCCAGCAGTGTTGATCAAACCACCTCTCTTTTAGCAATGATTTTAATACATGGCTTATGTCATACTACTTGTACGTAGTTATTTAATAAACGGCACTATCATTACATATATATATATATATATATATATATATATATATATACATATATATATGTATATATATATATATGTGTGTGTGTGTGTGTGTGTGTGTGTGTTGGCCTGTTCATATCTAGATATCTCTCTAAACCTGTTCGTATCTTTCTATCTATCTATCAATCTATCTATCAATCTGAATGTAGAAAAGATCTAATGCATAATTGACATTTATTTGATACCTACAAAGCTGAAATTAGTACAACGGTAACAAATGAAAGAGGATGTTGGATGACAGTGTAACGCCCATCTCCTAAGTGTCTGCAACGTATAAGAAATGTGCATTATTTGATATGAATGAATAGTTGTGATATCATCTTGATTTATTCCCGATCGGCGCTGTTTGCTCGTTGTCGTAGAACGATGGTCCGAGTAGTTGCGATGTGAGGGAACTGATTTTAAGATAATAGAAACACTTTTAAGAATTTAATGGTAAAATGAATAGTTATAAATATGCAAGAAAAATATGCTTGAGCGTGCGTGTATTCGTGTGTGAAGCAGGATGTCTAATCTATATTGACATATATTTCTATATCTATTATCATCGTAATTAGCTCTCAAATGTCCAACAGAATTACAAAGATTTATTTTCATATTAACGAAGTATATAAAATCATATATTCTTATATATATATATATATATATATATATATATATATATGTGTGTGTGTGTACATATATATATATATATATATATATATATATATATATATATATATATATATATATATATATATATGGTGTCACCCATTGATGAGTGCATCCCATCCTACCTTTTTAAATAGTAAGTCAATTTTCTACCGTACCAAATATAGCAGAATTTTATTATTTCTAGAGGGAAATTACACAATCGATCCGATATCATCAGGTATTATTAATGACCAAACTCTGCAATATTGAAACTATGTTGTCAAAAATATTTTTTCGTATGGATGTACTCATTTTTGGACGGCAACAGATTCATATTTCTGGCAAACAAGTTTCAATGCAGATGAGTTTGGTCATCAATAATACCTAATAATATCCGTTTTAATCGTGTGATGTTCCACTACAAATAAAAATCATGCTATCAATTTTCTATAAAAAAATGGTTAGGTGTACTCATTCATGGGATATATATATATATATATATATATATATATATATATATATATATATATATATATATATATATATATATATATATGTTTTTTATGCGTTTTTCCGTTTATATATTCGTGTATTCAGTGATTGCAATTTGTTCAGTTTTGTACCCGTATTTCATGTTATAGTATGATAGAAAGAATTGGCTTAGATAGCTAGATAGAGGGCTAGATAGATATATAGATGCAAAAAGTCTAATAGCTAGATAGCAAGCTAGTTAGAGGTGAAAAGATTGATGGATAGATTGCCAGATAGCTAAATTTGAACGGACTGAAATCGATAGATAGATGCAAACAAATTAATTTAAGACACGATTGAATCAGCTATCGGGATTTTAAAAGGACAGACCTTGCTGTAATATGTGCCCCACTAAAAGAATTGCCCGAAGACTACGTTCCCTTTCCAAGGCTCCCACTTGGAAGACGAGTGGGGGAAAAAAAGAGAGAACCTTTCCCAGATGAGTCTGGCCACTCGTCTTCCTGCGACAAAATTATGTGCACGAAATATTTGAGCCAGTAAATACAAATTTGCAGGACTTATCAAACGCTAGTAGAACACCCAAGACAACTATTAAGAGGCGAATGACACACTCGCTGTAATGTATAGACTACGAAGGAGGGAGGAAGGTTTGGACCGGAAGGCAAGAGAGAGAGGGGGGTACAGAGAGAGGGAGAGTATGATGAAATACGTTAGGTAAAGAGAGAAAGCGGGTCAGGTGAGAAGAGAGAAAGAGAGAGAGAGAGAGAGAGAGAGAAAGACAGACAGACGGACTGATAGAGGGAAAGAATGAATAGAGACTGTTAGAACGTTGCTAAAGATGAGAGAGAGAGAGAGAGAAAGCGCGCGCACGCGAGAGAGAGAGAGAAAGAATGGAATTAATTACGGAGAGGGGAGGAAGAGAAAGAGAAAGAGAGCAAGAGAGAAAAAATGAGTAAGGTAAAAGGAGAGAGAGGGAGAGAGAAAGGAAGATTTAAAGATAAAGATAGGATGATGGTTAACAGTGAAAGAGGGAGAGAGAGAGACAGTCAGACAGACAGACAGACGGAGACAGAAAGAGAGAACGAATAGGAAGTCAAACTGTAGCAAAAAAAACGAGGAGGCGAGAGAGAAAAGGATTTGGGAATAGAGAGAGGGTGTGGCAAGTGAGAGAAAAGAGAGAGGGAAGTATAATGAGAGAAAAATAAAGAGAGAGAGAGAGAGAGAGAGCGGGGTAGTGAAAGAGAGGCAAACGATACACTCTCCAATGTACAGACTACGGACAGGGTAGGCCCAGACAAGAAAGCGAGAGGAAAAATAGTTTTAAGTACGGAGCGTGTGCGCTGAAATGAGTGGAGGAGAGAGAGAGAGAGAGAGAGAGAGAGAGAGAGAGAGAGAGAGAGAGAGAGAGAGAGAGAGAGAGAGAGAGAGAACATGAATGAATAGTGAAACCGCTGGAAAGTGACGAAAAGGCAAGAGATATATAGTATACAGAGAGAGAGAGAGAGAGAGAGAGAGAGAGAGAGAGAGAGAGAGGGAGAGAAAGACTTAGGGAGATATATATATATATATATATATATATATATATAAGAATAAGAGAGAGGGGGAATGAATAGCAAGACAGCGGAACCGTTGCGAAAAGACGAGACGACAAGAGATACAAAGAATACGCTGAGAGAGAGAGAGAGAGACAGTGAGAGAGAGGGAGAGACATAGAGTGACAGAGAGACAGACAGACGGACAGACAGACAGACACAGAGAGGGTGAGAGTAGGCGAATGAAGTGTGATGCAGTAAAACCGTTGCAAAAAGGTTAATGAAGAACCCCACTGAGAAGTGCAAAAAATATGGGGCGGAGTCTTTGGGTCGGCCCTGAAAGGCGGAGTTATGGCAGTGAAAAAAATGGTCTCTTATGATGGGGTCGTTGTAGTTATTATGACGGCTGCTATGAAAATGGCAAAGAGGAAGTAGAGACTGAAATAGACACATCGTCAGAATAAGATAGAGAAATAAAGGTATTCGATGGATAGATAGATTGATAGATACCGATGATTAGGTAGATCTATCGATTGATAGATAGGTATAAATGTATTTTATGGATATAAAGGGACAGATAATAGACATAATATGATAGATAATAAGATAGATTGATATATCGATCTACCGCTAGATAAAAATATGGACAATTGCCGACTAAGATAGATATATGTGTATTCTATAGATAAATAGATAGATATTGAATAGATAGATAGATCGATAGATAGATAGATAGATAGGAACCGGCTAAGATAAATTGATATATAGGTTTTTATTGTTAGATATTAGGAGACGAATAGGTAATTAGGAAGATCTATTCATCTATCGATAGATAGATGAGAACAAATATCGATACGTTTATTGATATTTTGTAGATAGATAGATAGATAGATATGGTCAAATAGATAGATGGATCGATTGACCGATCAATTGATAGATAGACATGAACATCTACATATATATATATATATATATATATATATATATATATATATATATATATATAGATAGATAGATAGATAGATAGATAGATAGATAGATAGATAGATAGATATGAACAGAGATGATTCTGAACAGATCGAGATATTTACATATATAGGTATTTTATAGATAGATATAAAGTGATTGGAATAGATGTATTGATGACGAAGGACTAAAATCGATAGGTAGATAAATAGATTGGTATATCGATGGATCCATAGAAATATAGATAGAAACAGACCCAAGATAGATACATATATAGGTATTTTATAGATAGATATGAAGAGGCTAAAATAGATAGAGAAATCGATTAATCGATAGATACATAGATCGATAGATAGATAGATATGAACAGATATAGATAGATATATAGATCGATTGATAGATATGAATAGATCGATATATCTCTTCAACTCATTCCTTCTTTTCTCTGGTCGCTGGTCGGTTGGTGAAGGGGTTAGATGGGGTGTTTATTTCGACCCGCAGATAGATAGATAGATAGATAGATAGATAGATAGATAGATAGATAGATTGATCGAAAGATAGATTGGTCGATATATAGATTGATATATATATTAATCATGTAGGTAATGCATTTTGCACAGAAAAAAAAGAAACAGAGACACAACTAGGATCAGAAAGAGAGAGAGGGGGGAGGAAATGAAGCGATCAAGAGTGTGTGCGAGAGAGAGAGAGATTCTGATAATAGAATGAGGGATAGACAGAGTTAGTTTTATTGAACGACTGACTCACAACCCCAGAGCAATAGAACTGTCAATGATACAGTGCCTAGGTGGCAGACAAGTGGGCGGTAACTCTAAAAAGCTAAAACCGAGAACGCAAACGAAAAACGAATGCACGAAAAACGAAACATCTCATTCAGTCGTTCGTTTATTCATTTGATTATTCAATTATTTATTTACCTCTTTATTCATTTAAAAAAAAACAATAAAAGATAAAACCTAAAAAACGGAAATCACAAATATTGTGATAAAAATAATTCAATGTAAAATGTGCGGCCATAAACGGAAGAATCCGGAAAGAAATAGTGGGGGTTGGGGGTGGAAGAGTTGCTAACATTTTTGAAAAATGAATTAGATAGAGCAGATGGGGTGGGTGAGAATCATTCTCTCTGAAGATCGGGAGAACGAATGATTAAAGAAAAAAAAACAAGGGATCAAGCTTAACGAAAAAAAAAAAAGAAAAAAAAAAAAGGATCCAACCTACTCGTTTATAAGTCGATCTGGTGGTTCCTGATGTTTCCGTCGCAAATTCATTAATTTGTGATATGCCCCGTGTACAAGTCGACCAAATTAAAAAAAAAAAAGGATAACCGAACAAGAAATTGCGCTATCAAAGGAATCATATATTACTAGCTGGACTCGTTGAAATTCCTGCGGGTTGATAATTGAGATATCATTACTCTTCCGTGTGTGTGTGTGTATATATATATATATATATTACTGCAATTGTATATGATATTGCTGAAGTCATTCATTATCTTTAGAATGTATCTAAATTAACTATAATGATATGTCAGAGTGAATGAAAGTGATCTATCTATGTATTAGTATTTTTACGCTTCAGACGCGTAGGGGGAACGGCAGCTATAGTGAAGGTTAAATCCCTTTTGCTCCCATTCAAGCATAAGCATCCCCTTTAATTTTTACTCTTGTTCATTACATTGCAATGAATGGTCGGGAAGAGAGGAGACAAAGGACAGGAGAAACAGAGAACCGTTCGCTCCGATCATGTTTTGCAGTTTCGGAATAGGTACGAGGCAACAACAGCCTCACTTTAAAGCGTAACGGTCGTACGTAAAGACAGGCAGAATGATATAGGATTACTTGTAATATGTAAACGATTAACAAAAAAATCCCTGTATTTAATTCTAGAAATATCTACTGATTTCATCTTGGTCTTACACGTGCCGGTGGGGATCGAACTCAATACTTATGATAATGCTCTGCTTGTTAACTATTACTCCTGGACTCTACTGGTGCCTTGAAGTGGCATAGTGGTTTAGAAACTAGTCTTTCTATGGAAGAGAGTTCGATATTTTCAGATGCGTCATTCTTTAGACGTAATGCAATAAAAAAAATAGAATCAAGTTAGTTGTTTTACGCAACAATTAAAAAATAAAAAAATATGAGAAATTATTATGGAACTAGTAGTTTTTTTGGGATATCATCTTTTTTTTCTTAAAAAG
>OY735230.1:8156585-8171585 GCA_963457665.1 Thysanoteuthis rhombus
GTGTGTGTGTGTGTGTGTGTGCGTGAGTTTTATAAACTCGACGAGGCTCAGTAAACATCTACATACCTATATTTATATCTATATTAAACATGCATGCATGTCTATATGCAAGCACAGTCAGATAGATACGTATGTAAATACCACCATCTCTCGATTCAAAATTCATTGATAATTTTATAGATACATAAAATGGCGGCTTCTTCCTAGACTAAGGTAACTTTAATAGATTACAATATAAATGCAGCTCTCTCTCTCTCTCTTTCTCTCTTTCATCACCCCCTCCCAAACACAGACGCGTGCTCGCATTGTATGTACATACATTCCTGATCATTTAAATATTTCGTTCCAGTGAAACCAGTACCATTCATTGTTGTTTCAATCGATTTTATGAAAATTGATTTCCTTTTTTTTTTTCATAGTCTAACTCACTTATGTAGGTTTCCCTGGCATAATTCTTGATTATTACTCTCCAATTCCCGCTACTGAAATAAATATTATTATGCAAACATTGTAACTGAGATTGATATATTTTAACCATGATTGCTCTGGGCGTATAACCAGGAAAGTGACCATTTAACATAATCTAACCTCTAATTTGTATTATGAAAAGGCTGCACTTTTTGCACGATTCGGGGGCATAACGAATAAGGGCGTAAGGGGGTCAGGCTCTCCCAAACCTTTTCCAGATAAAATAAGGAAATAAGAAAGAAACAAAAAATGAAAATTTTGATAAATCATTTTGAAATGAATTTTGCAATTATTAGCCATTATTACGTCTGAATTATAACCAAATTTCAGAGTTTCCGAAATTTTGCCGGAAAACCAGACTAATGTATGCTTTCATGCATATATTAGACTGCTATGATATATTTTATCATCTCAGACTGCTAAAATGCAAAGAATTTGGGCCCTGAGATGCTGGGAAATTTGAAACGGCCAGCTGCATTTGATTTGGTTACCCTTTACTCCCCCCAAACATTTGGTTACCCCCTGGTCCCCCAAAACATTTGGTTATCCCCCCTCCCTACCCAACATTTTTCTTCGTTACAACCGTGCATTAAACATAGTCTCTATCTTTTAGATTTAATTTCAGAAAATTTTTGTGTCATAACGTAAAGAATTTCGACCATAATAAAAGTTTTTGTTTTGGCTTTTTACCTTTTTTTTTTTCAATGCCAGACCGCGATTCTTTTTTTGGAATAGTTTTGTTGTTGGGATCCCTGGAGTAATAAACAGACTGAAATTAATATAAGGATTTTTTGGACCCGGATATTTCGAAAGTCATCATGTTTGACCCGAAATAATGCATCGTAATAAGCAGCATATATAAACCACGATGTCTGTCTGTCTGTCTGTCTGTCTCTCCCTCACTCTCTCTCTCTCTATATATATATATAAATATATATATATGTGTCTCTGTGTGTGTGTGTATATATATATATATATATATATATATATATATATATATATATATATATATATATATATATATATATATATATATATATATATATATATATATATATATATATATATATATATATATATATATATATATATAAATATATATACTCACAAAAAAAAGAAAAGTTTTTTAATGTTTATTGTTCAAGGTTGTAAAGCTTTCTAGACTAAATATATACACATATATATTGTCTTGAAAGCTTTATATACATATGAGAGTGTGTATCAAGAAATTGGTATATGACCCGACAGGGAGAATGATTATGAATTGCATTATATAATATAGAGATTATTATTTGAAATGATCACCGTGAAATGTACCATTTGGTCTAAAAAATGGAAAATAGAATAAACAATTTAAGATTGGGCTGCTGCAGGAATCGAACCTGCGACCGATTGTATTGAATTGTTAAATTTACATGTACTTGAAAAAATGCAACTGCATTGAAACAACAGTTGCAGGGACACATCATGTATATATATATATATATATATATATATATATATATATATATATATATATATATATGTGTGTGTGTGTGTGTGTGTGTGTGTGTGTGAGCTTGTATATGTGTGTATATATATATATATACATATACATACACACATACATACACACACACACACACACACACACACACATATATATATATATATATATATATATATATATATATATATATATATATATATATATATATATATATATATATAAAGGATGCAATATAACATAATGTAATGCAATGTCTGATATATGATGGGTTTATTTCATAGAGTGCTCGATGAACTTAAATGTTAAATTGGTTTGTGAAACATAAACGTGTTTGTGCAACCAAATCAAATATTACTATATATATATATATATATATATATATATATATATATATATATATATATATAATTAATAATCATTTATATCTAAATTATATATATACATTTTAAAAAGACAATTTGGAAAGGCAAAGTGTTACAAATGTATTAATTTAATTTTGATTGAATAAATAAATCTCATTTGTTACACCATTTATACCTCTCCGAATCGTCTCTTTAATCTTATATATGTGTCTGTATGTGTGTGTGTGTGTGTGTGTGTGTGTTTTGCACCTTTCAATAGGCACACAGATACTCTCATCCTAGACAGAAGTGCCTATCCGTACGCAGATAATATCGTCATTTTTACGGGTATTATGCCAGCATTGACAATATTCTATATCTTCTATCTATTCACACATTTTAAATAAGAGATTCGTTCGTTCGTGATTACAAGGAATGATTCCATCAAATACTTTTTCCTGCAAAAGAAATCATACAGTTAAATTTTAGAGCAAAAATTATTTCCTATTTTGAATTATGTTCTCGTCAATTAGAGCTAGCAAGCTGATCATGAGCCAACTGAGATAGATAGATACGTAGAAATATACATCCATGCATACATATAATGAAATAGATGTATAGATAGATAAATACATACGTACTGAGCTAGGTGGCTAAATAGTTAGACAAATAGATGCGAGCAAGCTTCCATTTCAATATCTGTACATATATTTATATGTATATAAATCATATATTTTGAAAGATTGATAAATATTAACTTCTATAGGTATGTATTTGTACATGGATATTTATTGTATAAGTATATCGATATTTATTCAGATTTACGTGTTTACCAATCCAATACTTACACAGACTGATAGATAGATAGATAGATAGATAGATAGATAGATAGATGTTCCCACCCATGTATGTATGTACATGAAAAACGCTGGTGTGAAATCAACAACTACATTAGTCAGTATAACAAGTGATCTACTTCCCATACTAAATTTACTGAAAATTATTTTGAGTCATCTTTTCGGGCAGCCGGTAGTGTTATTTGGCGGACGGGGGCATATTTAATTTACTCAGGATACAATTCTTTATCTCCAAAGACTGAAAATTTATCATTTTGGGAAGATAACTTAAACGTCACCTTTCTATAAATTACCTTATGGCAACATTCCTTTTAAAGAAAAAAAAAAAAAGACGCTAGTCCCGTCTTCCTGTTTAAGCTGGATTCTTCTTGAAAAAAAAAAAAAAAAAAAAAAAAAAAAAAAATTCTGCGTACTTGAAGTGATGTGGGGAAGTAAGGGCAGTTGTAGAGAGGTTAGTTGAGGAGGCTTGTTTGAAAATACCACCCGGACCCCCAATGAAAGTTGCTCCCCAAAATAATAGTTCCCCTACTGAATTCCTACTGACTTTATACCAATACAAGGATATTTCTTCTATATACATGTACTATTATAATAATTCAGCCTCTGGGTTGGTTAGTTTTTTTCATCAATCAAATTGAGTGATAATATCTATTGCAAATTTTACTTTTCCATCAAATATCACTAAATGGTGCTGGGGTGGGTGTCAAGGAGACAACACCCCTTCACCGAACCCCAAAATCTCTTAAGTAACTGGACTGTGATCGACTTACTTCGTCTATCCGTTTTTTTAAAATCATTTTTCTTCATCTTGTTTAGACAATTTATTATAATCCATTTCTGGTTTTATAGACCTGTCGGAGCTTCACCAGTGCTCCATTTATCGTACATTTCGAGAACATAGTCCCTACTAAGTCTGTTGCCCGCCTCTCACGACCCCGGACGAAGGGTTGGACATCCATGGTTTGAATTCAGTTATTCATCTCCTAGACTGGTTGACAACAAAGACTGAAAAGCCTAGTCTGCCTTGCTATTTACCCATCGGTAGGGAGAATAGATGAATACATACCTTTCCTAAAAGTAATTATGCGAAGTGAACGCCAACTGCTTCAGTCTGAGTTTGAAATCGGTGTGCCGATTTTATTCTCCGTGTTGCTAATCATTAGGCTACCCTTACCTTCCACATTAACTCAACTCTTACATTTTACCTTATTCTGACTCCAACAAATTAAAAATAGACAACATAAAATTGTCCTTGGCTAAATACTGTCAACGTCAAGAAGGTGCTTATGAGAAGACCTACATTAGAGTTTAGCACGAATCTTTAACCATAAATTGTGAATTGTTCTGATTGTATAGGGGACGAAAATAAGCAAAGAAAGTTTTCCCCGCTTATAGAGAATTTTGCTTTAAGCCGTTTCGCTTTTCCGGAAGATCTACCTTAGTACAGACTTTCTAGCGATTCAAAATGGTGTACAGTGAAGCAGCAATTACCATTAATATTTTATGGGAAATATTCACGAGTTTTCCCAGACCTAAAATATGACATTCTTTTATGTCTGACTGTCTCGAAGTCGAAGGTCGAGTTTCATAGTCCGCTGTGGCTGATGTGAAAGGCTTGAAATACAACAGCATGCATGACTGCTAAGATTCACGCATTTTCGTATCCTGAAGTTCTTTGTAGGCACCCCCTAACATCGAGCAAACCTACCCTAAACCACGTGCCCTTTCGAAAATTAAAACTAAACATTTCTGCCATAATTCCAGCGCTGTCAGTCGTGGCGAAAATCATACGCAAGGTTAGTTTGGGGGCCTGGGAACGCTCATCAAAATTTCCTGTATAAATTATTGGTAATTGTTTCTTCGTCTTTGGCAGTTAATATGCTATATGTATACTTGGATAGACAGACAGACAGATAGATAGATAGATAGATAGATAGATAGATAGATACACACATGCTTGTGTATGCATCTCATATACATGGCCAAGAAAATGAAATCAGGACAGTATAAAGAATTAAAAGAAAGAAAAGGACACACAAACAGAGAGAGGGGGGCTCTGTCTGTCTGTCTCTCTCTCTTTCCATATATATATATATATAGATATATATATAGTTCGGTGAACTGGCTTTCCAGAGAAAAAATATTAGAAAAGGAAGTTCCTAATATCCTGGAGGAGTGGTTTCGAGTGATAAATGCCATGTCAGGCAAGACTCGGGAAACGCAGGATCCATCGGTAAAAGTACAGATTGATAAATATATCATAATTCCCTGATTCTTTGTGAGTAGCAACCCGTGAATATATATATATATATATATATATATATATATATATATATATATATATATATATATATATATATACATGCATGCATACATACACACACATATATAAATATGATTTTTCAATTTTAAGAATATAAGAAGAAAAAAATTGAAAACAAATTCTATCAGAGTTAGATGTTTAATCGTAGTACTCAATATAATATTTAACACAGTGAATAAAAATATATACATATATGTATATAAAGAATTTCAAGGATATATATATATATATATATATATATATATATATATATATATATATATATATATATATATATATATATATATATATATATATATATATGAAGGGATAAAAAGGAGAGAAATATCTCCAAATCTTTCCTCTAATTTATCAGTAACACTATGTAAATCTCCCTAAATCTCGTGAAATCTCGCGTAATTTCGTCCAGTTTCTTTTCCGCCTTTATCTCCGTCCTTCTTTTCAAATTTTCTTCTTTTTTCTCTCTTACTTTCTTTCTTTTTCCCCTTCTCTTCCATCCATCCATCCTCTCTCTCCTATCCACCTTTCCTTCCTTTCTTTCTAGTCGCATCTCTCTCCTTCTGCGTTATACATCTCTCCCTGGCTTTATCGCAAGTTTGCTTCAGGTCACTTTTCCTCTCTTACGAGAAAAACGCGAAAATAGCGTTCAGTATTACAGGAGCACCTTTTTCCCCTCTCTCTCCAGTTTTCTGTACCTCCCACCATCCCAAGATCCGACGACCCAGCCAAACATACCATCATGAAAATATGGGGTGCGGGTAGCGAACGCTCAAAATTTTTTTCCTGATTAAAATTGTTGATTCCGGAATTTTCATAAGTGGGGGTTCCATTAGCAAACGCAGAAAATTTCATGGAGATATGATAAGAGGTTCCTGAGTAGCGCTGTCCCTTTACGGACAGGATTATATTAAGCCTAGCTTAAATCACTATCATATTCATTTACTCACAAAGTAATGTCAATTGCTCCTTCGATTTGCGCATTTCGGATTACGAAATATTTTTCATTTGCTTTACTTTCGGATAGCGAAGGAAACTGGTACTTTCTTCATTTGTTCTAATCTCTCTGTCCTTTCATGGCCTGTGAGATGCGCTACGAACAGACGGACATTCCGTGAATTATGATAAGACAAGCTGATATCATCATCTTTAAGATTTGAGGGGGTTCTAGGCACGCTCAAAAAATACCCCATACATATTAATTGTAATTGCTTCCTCATTTTAAGCCATTTCGGCTTCCGAAGAGGTTCTATAAAATGCTCTTTCGGATAGTGAGAGAAACCTGTATATTCTTTCTTTTCTGTTCTTCTTCTCTCTGTGTCCTGGCGTTTGGTTCGTTGATCTATTCGCCTATACGTTTATTCCTCTATTCTTCTATTCGTTCGTTTAGGCGTTCGTTTATTCGTTCATTCGTTCCTCGTCCACCATTGGAGGCTAGAGAGTGAAATAGGCGGGAACTGACTGCCACCAAATATGCCAATCCAATAACGAAGCTTCAACGCCCCTCTCCTTTCTTTCTCTCTTATCTTTCACTCACTCACTCTCTCTCCTCTTTACTCTCTTTCTTCATTCTCTCTTTGTCTCTTCATTCTCTCTTCCTCCGTCCCTTCATTCTCTCTTCCTCCTTTCTACCTCTCTTTTTTTCTCCTCGTCTGTTTATTTCCTCTTTTTTCATCTTTTTCTTCTTCTCCTTCCTGTACTAATTTTTGTAATTATTTTTTAATTTTTCTTCTCTCCAATCTCTTCTTCTTCTTCTTCTTCTTCTTCTTCTTCTTGATAGATTATCTCACCTTCTTTCTCTTCTTTCTTGCTCTCCTTTCTCTCCTATCTTTTCTCTCCCTTTCTTTTCCCCCTTCTTCTCCGTCTTTCTTCTCTCCTTTCTTACAACTATTTCTCCCTTCCTTCCTCCGTTCTGTCTTCCTTCCTTTCTCTTTCTTTCTAACCCCCTTTCTTTCTTTCTCTCTTTTTTCCTCCTTTCTTTCTTTCTCTCCGTATAGTCGCGTACAGCTCTACTTACACCATTAACATCTACAGAACACTGAGGCAGCGTGTCTGCTCAAGGCTGCGTCAGAGAGAGCTAATACAAGCAACGCCAACTACTAATATTACTACTACTACTACTACTGCTACTACTAGACCAAAATTATCACCACCACTACGACTACTATTACAACTTATTACTACTACTATTACGACAACATCCACTACGACGACAACGACGATTGGCGTAATTACTGTACTGGCTTCTCTGTTTGTCGTTAACTAGGATAACGTCTACTGCTGCTACTACCTTTGTTACGTCTACTACAACTGCTACCACCACCTCAGTATTCACTTTTTTTATTATTATTACTACTGCTAATGCAGTCTTCGTTCTCTACAGAAAGCAAAAAATCCGTATAGCAAACGGTCGTTACTATTTAATGAAAAAAATCCCGAAAAGTCAAGGAAAAACTACCCTATATATATCTATTTGTATATATGTTCAGGAAACAGAGAGAAGAAGATAGAAAGAGAATCAGTAAGAAAGAGAAGGAGAGAGAGAGAAAGAGAGAGTGAGAGAAAGAGAGAGAGACTGATGTATTGTATATATATATATATATATATAGGTATATCTAAATATTACAACTAAGAAGAAAACATAGATATACCTACTTACGTATGTGTGTATATATATAAATATATATACATACATATACCAGGAGATAGATAGACACTAGCGTCAGACGTTTCTTTGCAAGAGAAGAAGAAAAAAAGAACGAAGAAAAAAGACAGAAAGAGAGAGAAAGAAAGAAAGAATGAAAGAAAGAGTTGAGAGTGTTCTATGTGTATAATGTAGAACGGAACATTCAACATCGCCTGTCTATTTCGCGTTACCAAAGATCTGACATCAGCAACTAAGATATTTTTTTTAAAAGACCGAAAAGTAAAGGTGGGGAAAAAAGAACCTCATTAAAGGTCAATCCCCTCACGAACGCCAGACCATCTTACAAGATTTGGACACAGATGGACATGTCTAAAACAATAACCAAACGTTACGCGATTCGCGACATTGTGTCGTGTCCTGAACCACAGTAAAGCCCTGACATATCGTTTTCAAATCAGGACACTTACAGACTCTGACCAAAAGAAAAAAAAAGGAAGAAAAAATCGGAAAGAAAAAAGGCAATCATATGCATTTAAAACCAGTTACACATATCTACATTCAATAATTTATATATATATATATATATGTACCCTCAATACCTACGTCAACATTTCATTTCCTCCCCAAAAACGTACACACCCAACAGATTGATTGCACACACACACATACGCACATATATATACTTATATATATACATTGTGCAATGCAAACAAGTGAACAAGCTTTAAACACTATACCCGTTTTATAGATGTTTATATATGTTTGTACAGAAACAAATAAACACGCACACACACATATATATGTATACTCATCTAAAACATGTAAAAAATAAATGCTGATTAAAAAAGGAGATACGAAAAAAGTTTTTACGCGTATTGTTGACTACGACACAAAACGTTGGATTAAAGCTCTGCGTATGTATATGCATATATAAATATATATCATTTACGTGAGAATCTGTGGCAGAAAGATATAGGGAGGTAAGAGACGTAGAAATTATTCTTCTCTTCTTTCTTTCATTTGATATCGTTTAATTTTGGAAACTAAAACCGTTCAACTTCATATACATACACCGCACACCACAAATCTTCGTTTGCTAGGTCAAACCATGACATGACATATACACACGAACCCAACACTCAATTTTGAAAAATTCCATCTATCAATCTATATATAGAGAGGAAAGAACTAGAAAAATATTGATCTGTTTTTCTCTATCTATGGCAACAAATATTGAAAAAAAATCTGATCTAAAAAAAGTTATTCTCCGCTAAAAATCTATTTATCAAGCGTTGCTATATCTGGCACAGGGCCACAAGCTGTTGTCAGTACCTGGTGATCCTAAAGGAAAGGGTATTACCGTGTAAGTACTGGTCAGTTTTGACTCAGCTTATCTCTCATTTGGCAACGAATTTTTATTTATCTTATTTATTTATTCAAGGAATATTTCTTTTGGGGGAACATTGATCACCCTGCAAATAACGACCCATACATTGAAAAAAACAACAAAAAAAAAACAACAAATACCTTTCTTCATAAACCGGATAGACACTTCGAATCTTTTTTCTGTCGTCTGATTTTCTCGATTAAACTGACCCTCTTGGCTGGCCGTCCCAGCCATTGGTCAATCTCAGTCGCGGTATTACGTTTTAAGTGACCATTTTGTCGTCCACTATAAATACTCTACGTCGGTAACGACCGTCGTCTCGTTCAAGAACAACTACAACAACAAAAAAAAAGAAACTAGGATAATTACTTATCTGGTTATTTTTGAACAGACTGGTCCCCAGGGATTTGTTTTCTGAAAGAAAAGAAAAAAGAAAAGAAAAGGTGGAGTTATTGATGTCATTTATCAAGGGGACGTCGTAGAATTCCGTTGGGCAAACCGACTACTGCGCGTAGCAACGGCGGTTTTCGATTGCCTTCTGCCAACCAGAAGAAAACGGTTGGATTTTAAGAAATCCTCATCACGAAAAGAAGAAAGGAAGGAAGGATATTGGAACTATTGAATCGAAAAGAACGATTTCCCCAACAAATCAAGAAAAAAAGTCATCAAATATAATCGGATTTCTTCCGAGCAAACAACTAAACAACAAAAAACACAGTGACAACAACGACAACAACAAAAAACAAACAAATCCCGCAATTAAAAAATACGAAGGAAAATACACACATCTATCCGATTTTACACCTACGTGTGTATTTCTAAATATACCTACCTACCTATCCACCTATCCACATATATACATACATTCAGACGGACAGACAGACTGAAGAGACAGTCATACGAGATACAGCTCAAGTCTGTGGTGAAAGACAAACCAGACCTCCAAGCATGAAATATTTTTAAAAAGAGGCAAAAAAGAAAAAAAAATTGACCCCCCAAGAAAAAAAAAGAGGAAGCAAAACAATCATACCTGCCTGTGTATGTATATATATATATATATACCTACCTAAGGTAGAATCGACTCTAGCGTAATAACGGTATCAAAGAAAGGGAAACATACCAAGACAAAACATTGTTTTCACATCAACACCAATACATCTATCTCCCCGTCTGTAAAGCTCTCTAGATAAGTAAAACGGTGTGTATGTTTATACATTTTATGGATTACACACACCCTTACAAAAGCACACTCACCTACATGTATTTATTTGTGCAGTAAAAAATATAAATATATTGTAAATATCACTATATTTATACTATATATATTTACATATATATATATATATGGGATGTAAGTGTCACATATATGTATAAGATATCTTTATTTTATAAATATATTGTATATGTATCACCTTAGACGATAGTCGGGCGTACTGTATCAACTATTTTTAAAAAAGCTATTTTAAAACTAATCGTATGGTATTTAGAATGTCTGTGAAACAAAAATAATAATAATAACAAATAGATAAATGTAAAGCAAGAGGTTTGAGAAGACTTACTGTCACTTGATTCCCAGCGAAAGTAACGACATTAAATAATAATAAAAATTCATAATAGTAGTAGCATTTATAGACTTGATTATAATAATTCATATCAGACTCGTTGTATGACAAAGCACTTGAAGGCAAGTTTAAATTTGAATTAGCATTTGAAATTTTTTATACCAAAATAATTACAGGAACATTTTTTTTAAAAAGTAATTTATTTTGAATTTCAATTAATTTTGCGACGTATAAAATAGAAGGTAATACATCTACATACATAAGTGTTATTTCTATGAGTCTACACGTATTTACCTGACAAAATATAGATCTTTATCAAGATATATAAAAAGCATTTAGATTTGAAGTGTTAGCGATTTCCATATAGTTATAGATATTTACATATTAAACAATCATCTAAAAAAAGAAAATAAAGCCAGAGAGAAATTGATAATCCAAAGACATATTAATATATTCGTTTCAGTTCGTAAAGTCAAGCTTTTGTCATAAACGCAAACAGAAGATCTCTGGGTAGGTGACGAAACTGATCACTGAGAGTGTAATCACTGTTGGTAAATTCCATACATATTAATAGATCTTGATATATAATTATATATATATATATATATATATATATTTGTATATATAAAAAAAAAGTTGTGTATCAGTATATGTTTCAGGGATCATAAATTGTTTAATATTTATGAGGTAGTTGACAGGTGTAACATCTTTGTGTTTTTCCAGAAATAAGAATACAAAACAATAAGGACCATCACAGTCTGTGTCTATATCTATCTATTTAAATGTATTTGCTTACACGCTGGTCAGCGTATTGTATAAAATACATAAAAAATTAATCTGTTTTATACAAAGTTTAATTCAACATATATATATATAAAAATATATATACATTTGTACGCACGCATACATCAATACACACACATATACACATTTTATTCATATATATACATATATACATTAACATATATATATATATAATTGTATGTTTCAAGAAGAAGAGAAAAGACTGTAAACCTTAAAGAATTCAATCGACTGGATTCAATCAAAGGCACTCGGATAAATACATGTATATGTATATATGAACATATATATACATATATTTACGTATGCATGTTGTGTGTCTACATAAGTGAACCAAATTGTGGAGTATTCTTCATTCTTCAAACGGGAACCCAAACGGAAACAAGGAGTACACACTACACAGGAGAAGGAAAAATTTACTAAACCGGAAAGAAGAAAAAAAATCATCTTTTACTTCTGTCATTTAAAAAGCGAATGAAAAACACGGCTTCTGGAAACCCTGTGATTATATCACAGTGACACCAAATAGAAATACGAAAGAAGAATAAATAAGCAACAGAATTATTCTATAAAAGAAAGCAAATATATATATATATAAATATATATATTCATTATACGTATATACATACTAACATACAAATTACACATAAGTCGTCTCCTCATACCCATGCAAAGACGGCACAGTGGAAAATATACCAGAACAAATATGTGTAAAATCCTTTACCGAAAATGATCGTATCTATAGTATACAACACTGAAAGGTGATCATATACATATATGTATGTATATATATGTATATTATCTGGTACATATTAAATTAAGTGTTCAATATTTACATTGAAATATTTATGTATATGTTTCAATATACGTATAGAAGTACGACTATATACATAGGCACACCTATCTATATGTCAAACTAATCTTGAGTATTATATAAACAATTTACAACAAAAATTTACAATGTTGGCTTCAATACAACCAAGCGAACGTCTTCGTAAGTATCAATATTTTTTAAAATTTTCTATGTATATATAACTGTGAAATAATAATAGTAATTTGTTTGAAATTTTATATCCCTTACCTAATCAAATCAGCCGATATCAGTACACACACACACACATATGTATATATATATGTTTGTGTGTGTGTATATATATATATATATATAACGATATTTTAAGTTATATTAATTTATTTCACGAAGTTTCATGCCTTGGCACCAAAATATTGGTCTGCTGCACTCATCAGGTAAAATATTTACATCCACAGCTTTTTTAATTCGAAATTGAACGTTGTCTATATAAGTGAAGGTAGTGTTTGAAAGCTAAACAACTCAAATTATGAAAAAAGCTTTGAAAATTATTGAATATTATTTTTTCGTTCACGTCTGAAGCATATCGATAACTTTTGAACATTAGTCGTTTTGTGCTTTAATAACATACTTACCTATATCAATACTTATATATGTATGTATATATAAAAGTATACATCGGAATAAACGTTAATACACGCATCAAACTGTGAAATCATGAACTTATTTCCTGAAACAGATTGACGAACGTTTTTCAATATTTACATGCTATTTTCTCTTTTTTGATGTAATCCAGCCTTCTCAAATTCACACACACACACACACACACACACGTATATATATATATATATATATATATATATATATATATATATATATATATATATATATATATGTATATTCAAATATGTATAAGAATATCTATATGAGTCTGAACAGTAAGTAATATACAGCAAGCATGTGTATATGCACGAAATAAAATAGTGCTCAATACCTTTGGTAGAGCTGTTATAACATGAGTAAAGATTTTACATTGATTCTTTACAGATTTTACATTCTGCCACACTTAGCAGGATTTTCAAATGAACGAATATATATATCCTTGCAAATTCTGACAGATTATTGATGGTTAAAATAATACAAATACATTCGTTTACATGTACAGTTTTTTTTGTGTATATGTATGCATATCAGCGTGTTAGTGCCATTAGTTTGGGTTTATGTGTGTGAGTGTGTATGTGCGTGTGTGTTGATGCCCATTTGAATTACTTATTTCTTCCTGAAAATACATTCTATACGATATTGTAGCTTACACACTCACTCACACACACACACACACACACACACACACACACACACACACACACACACACTCGCACGAATTTATATATGAAATAAATCCATTGCATATCAGATGCGGCTTTATATCATCAACATATTATTATATTATGTTATACTGCTAGCCTGATCTGTACCACATGTACTATATATATATATATATATATATATATATATATATATATATATATGTATATATATATATATATAGTGTCATCGACAGACAGCTGTTTCGATGTATACATCTCTTCAGTGTGGCTATAGACTGTATCCCATTCAGTACCGCGAGGCAGAATTGAAACCCTCACATCGGATATATCCTACCTCAGGACAACGGAACTGGGTGGTTAGTATGGCTGAATTTGAGCGAAATATTCATTTACGCAGAAACTCCTCATCCATCAGAGTGCTCTATTCCTATGGAAGAGCATTGCATAAGCTTATAATGGATGAGTTACCTCACTTAAAGAGTGCTCAACCTTGAATAGAGGAGCATTAATAATAACAATAATAATAATATATATATATATATATATATATATATATATATATATATATATATATATATATATATATGTATACTGTTTTCAAGTGTTGCTTTATCTATGGTGATAGTGCTCAATGTTTTAAAATTGAGCGTAAACAGATAGGTAGATACTAGCAATTTTGCTGTCATATGTCAATTTCACGCCGCCATTAAGATTGCAGTGGATATGTGAATTTGATCAGTAAAAATAAAATTGCAAGCATCTACACACACACACACACACACACACACACATACATACATATACATATATATATATATATATATATATATATATATATATATATATATACTCAATTATTTAATTATTATTATTATGATATATATACATATCAGTGAAGTATCTATTTTACCATATACCCATAAGTCTGTTAATGATCTTTCTTTTTTAGTAAGAAACTGGCAACATTTTTCTTTTTCATTTTTCCGTCC
>OY735230.1:8176585-8186585 GCA_963457665.1 Thysanoteuthis rhombus
GAAATTCCCCTCCCTACCCAAGAAAAAAATATTTGTTTAAAGATGTTTTATAAATGAAAAGAAAAACAAAAAAAAAACAAACAAACAAACAAAAAACAACAACAGATTATCCCAAGTAATCATGAATACCACCCGGAAAAAATGATATATAATTTTGTCCGTAATTTTTTATCGGAAAAATCTGCACTCATATTCCTATCTTCCATGTAGGCACAACGTTTCGGCTGATTCATTCTTCGACCCTCCCAGCACCACCAGAGGGGGAAAAACGATAGGAGTGACTCTCTTCCCTAACAGATATACTACATCTTACACCTGCAGAGGGCCGTGGAATGAATCAGCCGGAACATTGTACCTACATCGAAGATAGGAAGATAAGTATAGATTTTCGGTACTGAAGTTGGTATACATATAATTTTGTTTTTCATGCAATATAGGTAAGATGTCTCCCAATTCATTCTTCAAAGATTTATTGGTTTCGTGGCAAATTTCTTGGGTATTCGTTTGTCAATTCTTGTGATTAAAAGCTCCGGTTCAAATGTAAGTGAAAAATACCAGATCACATATTACCTTCTTGTTCTTGATGTTTGAATCTTTTTCCCACGTATCTATTTGTAAAAATGAAATTTTACCGTTTGGACACTTCCCCACCTGGATTCGTCCCTGGGATGTCAAAACCATTTGTGTGTTTACATTTGCATAGAGACAAGTCCCTGTCAAGGTTGACAGCGGATATCTCAACATTTATTTGTCTACTTCTTGGACAGGTAAGTTATTTATTGCCCAAGTGTTCACACTTTTCTCCATCAACCATCGTGGCATGCCAGTGACGAGACTATTCTACTAAGAGATCGAATGATGAGTTACAGTGCACAGAAAGTTGAATACATGGTTCAATCAAGGGCATTAGTACAGGAAGAAACCAAAAACAGCCTCAGCTGGAGTTGGATCCCCGTTGCCAATTCCGTTTCACCGGTACCCCAACGCAAAAACACACTCGCATACATATCAATTCGGCCACGGACTTGTTCATATACTGATATATAGATGTATGAACGATTAAACAATTTTCAATAAGGATATTATCTATTTACGTATAAATAGTTATATATATATATATATATATATATATATATATATATATATATATATATATATATATATATATATATATATATATATACAAATGCCCACCTATAAGTCCGTGGCCAAATGAATGACAAAAGCATTTATTATACAAAACAAATATTAAATTTTTAAGATGTCCTCCTCCGTTGCAGTTAACTCGGTCGGCAATATAATCATATTATACGGTGAAAGTTACAGCTCAAACTTCTGTTAATAACTACATGTCAGGCTATGGTCTTATTGATCCACTTTCGTACACATACAGAGAAATAAACATGTTTTGGGTGGTGTATTAAGAGTTCATCATAGATAATTATTTTCAAGTTAGACATAATTTCCAAGGCAATTAGTCGTGCGACAATTAAGACAATCACAATCACGTATCGACGTTAATTAGTTGTCCACTTCTTCGCCGGCAATTCCTCTATTCATCTGTCACCACCACCATCCAGTGACGATCATCATCATCATCATCATCCAGTGACGACGATCATCATCATCTTCATCAATTCATCATCATCATTATCATCATCATCATCAATTGACCATCATCATCGCCATGTTGATCATCAATTGATCATCATCACCACCACCATCATCATCATCATTACAACCACCACCACCACCACCACCACCACCACCATCATCATCAATTCATCATCATCATCATCATCATCATCATCATCATCATCATCATCATCATCATCATCAATCTTCTAACGTCCATCTTTGGACACCGACTTGCCCCAAGATCGGCCATGATCACTGGCGGACAAATCCTAAACCTCTTAGTCTGGATATTTCAAACTCAGTATTTCTACCAAACTGATAGATAATCCATCCGAAGGAGAAGGAAATCGTTCCAGGGGGTGTGGGGTGAATGAAGTCAGAGTCGGGGGGCGGGGTAATGGAAAGGGTATGAAAAAAAAAAAAGGTTGAACGATTTATTTCATTCAGATATTTGTATTTTTTCCATACTTGAAAAAAGTAATTTTCGTAGTAGACACATGCAATGAAAATATTATTACTAAAAAAAAAATCCAATTATAAGTTAATGGATCGTTATTTGCTGACTTAATGTAAACTAAAAAAATTCTAATTTTTCTGTGTTAATTTTTGTCACTCCTAAATTTCTTCACATATTTCAGGATGTGTCTAAAAAGCATGAATAAAATGAACACTTCAGAAATTAGTTAATTTATGCTGCACCAGGGAGAATAAGATGAAACTGATCAGGAACATTAAGAATATCCATAACTAGCAGCCATCGAAGCCTGAGCGTATACTAAGACTAATTCCTTAAAAATTCATCTAACTCATCTTGAAGAAAAATCTTTTATCTAAAAATATCCCCCCCCACGAAAAAATATATAATAATACCAGCACAAGGATTAGGCATCTTTTTGTCCCAAAATGTCCATAAGAATACGAAAGAGCACTTGTTTTTTTTTGCGGAGGAGGGGTAGAGAAAACAAGTCTAGACGGTGCTTAGTGATGATGTACACATGCAAATTTACAAGGTTGTAGCCCCCAAAATATGACCTTGAGCCTCCCCCCGGCACACACACACACACACGCACACACATGCACAAACACACACATACGCACATAAACACACTCACACACATACACAGGCGAGCAAAGAGAGAAGAATCTGAAGCCAACGTGGCTGGTTGGTCGGGCCAGCCATTTGTGGGACTACGTTGATTCGAAATTAGTCTTGGATAAATGAAATTTCCTGATAAAAACGGAAGGGTGAATAACACTGAAATAGCACTGCTTCAAGATTCAATGAAGCACAATCCTCCTGGATTCAATCACCAACTGAACCACCGATGCTACGGTCGTTCAATTATTGACCGCGATAACGAGTTTGTTCCAACGACAAACATTTCGAGTATTTTCCCATCGAAAATGAGCTACGACAATAATAAAGATAGTACCTCTTGTATTTGTGAGCTCTGACACTCCCCGGCCCTTTACCTAAGATAAGAGGGTGGTATCTGTGCATTCTGCCCAGGATAAAAGTGTAGTATCTATACGATCTGCTCCCTGACACTTCTGCGCAGGTTCAGACTATAGCATCCTTGCATTCAATGAAATAGGCGAGCACACACATATACACATATATATTTTACACATAATTATTATGATATGTCTCACTCTCTACAGTACACATTATATATATATATATATATATATATATATATATATATATATATATATATATATATCGATTAAATAATTAAATTTTGTCTATGACAAAATTTATGTATCTAATCGATATATTGTCTCTAGTATTGATCGCTGATGGAATAAAGATTTTTCAGAATAAAATATACAACTTGTGCATATTTCACCCAAATATGTGTATAGTCCAGAAAGCTTTACAGCTTTAAACACTGAACATTAAAGAAAAAACTTTTTCGAATTTTTTGTGTCACTTCAGTCACTGATTTCAATTCATGCAATTTTCTTCAGTGTTTTCCCCTGTTTCACTTATACGTTGTTATTATGGTGCAATGTATAAATTTTCTATTGATTATATTAACATTATTTTATACTATACATCATTTACTTTTGAAACAGATCGCACTTACGTAGGCTACCTAAAAACGTACTTAACGATGAGGGATCAGTAGGTAAAAACAAATATGACTCGCTGTTCGTGTCTTTTTTTATTGAGTGTTCACCCATGTGAATATCATATATATATATATATATTGTTTTATATGTGTGGATTGTTATTTGGTGACAAGTGGTTTTCAGTGGAAATTAATTAACAGCATGGTCTCCTCGGTCTTCTACACAATTATAAATATCTATACTATTGTATTTCATACATTCAAGTGTTCAGACGTCTGGCCGTTATAGCTGGAGATTGAGTGACTGCAAGTGTCCTCCCTTCCCAGTATCTTCGCAGACCTCAGCGATGCTGTGGTCTGGAGAGTTTCAATTCTTCCTCAGATTTCCGATTCATTCAATTTCTGTTCGAGTGTTTTTGTCATGGTTGCAAGTTCGCCCACAATTATGAGCACGACCCTGACCTTCATATTTCACATCCTTCTCGGCTCCCAGGTGAGGTCCTCTTACAAATGGCTCTTCTAAATATTTAGCAAGCAATTTAAAGTCTGTGTCCGTAATCTTAGACACATCAGTTACACATTGCATATATTATACAATACGAACGGCGCCTAACCATGGAGCTCTGGCTAGAAAACTACCCTGGTAGATTATTATTACTCAACTGACATCGATCTTCATTTTGTGACCCACAGTCGTGGACACCCAAGTTGGTAAATAACTATAACTACTCAAGATGTACGCATAAGTATCCGCTAAGAGGTTGGGGCAAACAAGGACCCCCTACCCTGGATCAAGCTTTCTCACCGAGGGTGAGGTTGTTTAAAAGTTAGAACCTCATAATAAATTAAAGATAATGGTGTAGTATAATTGTTTTGATACGACGCACACTTGCTGTTCTTGTATAAAATGACTGTATTATTATTCGCAGTCAACAGGGTTGCAACTTAAACATTCTTGATATATCCAACCCTGGAAATATATCTTTTTTCTACCCCCTGGAAAAAGTGGCAGAGTACGCCCATGGATTGAAGTTTTGAAATAGATGCATACTAATACTTTTTTCGTAGACTGGATGTTTTATGATATTCTACAGCAGAATTTAATAAAAAACACCACGAACACTTCAAAATCAAAATTGATCTTGGAAAACTATATCTAATGATATTTTATCCATAATTATTAAAATTATATTCACTCGATTAAAGTTTGATATTGACTCTGTACGAAAGATCACGTTGCGAGTTTCAAAGATATAATTCTATTTTTCTTTACTGCCGATTTTATTCTGTCGACTCAGGTATCAATAAGTTCGTTCAGATAGTGAAATAGTTAGCACATCTGCCTCGCACGAAGAAGGTCCTGAGTTCGATTCTCGATTAGTGGGAAGAGTGTTCGTTTTGGTAAATTTTCCTGTGCAGTACACCCAAAGCTACGTGATTAGGGAGGAGGTATTACTTCGGTGCACTTGCATCCTGCCAAAGGGGTCTTGATCAGAGTAGAGACCTGCAAGGATCACTAAACTGACCGTCAACGGCCGCCATTTTCCACTGTGGATTGTTTATAAAGAGACGGAAGCTTTACTTTACTTCACAAGTCTCAGTAGAAATTTTGGTTTATCATAAAAAGGTAAAAGAAGTGGGATATAATTAATAATAGAAATTGTGGCGCGAAATGTATTCTTCGGAAGGAGAGAATAATGAAGAAATTGCTTTCTTCCTGATTTTAAGGGATACAGGAAATGTTCGGTGAGACATATATATATATATATATATATATATATATATATATATATATATATATATATATATATATAATATGAACTGTAGAGAGTGTGACGGACTCGGGAGTAAATTGTTTTAAAGTTAGGTTTATCTATCCGTAAATGTTTTTTTATTAATAGTCTACACATATTTCGGGAGGTGTTCCCATCTTCAGTAGTGTGTGCTGTGTGTGTATGTGTACTTTTAGAGGTTATAGGTTTGATGTTGAAACTTTGTCCACCATCAGGAAAAAACCATATATATATATATATATATATATACAAAAAAATGCGTACTTCTTGGTTCATCCATCTATCAAGAGTGGTGGATTATTTTTTAGTTTAACGTAATTCCATCTCTCTTGATAAATAGATATACCAAGAAACACGTGTCGGGTGTTTTCTCTCCCTGATTTTTAGTAAATATGCCTCTATATTGTGTTATTAATGCATTGAGCACTTTTAGTTTGATAAAAATAATTAAATTTTAAAACTTCATCTGCACTGCTTTTTTATCAAATGTTTTGATATATAATATTTTGAAATGATTAAGAAAAGAGAGCAGATATTGACCGCGAATAAATAAAATGAGAATTTGGAGTTGAAGCATATATATATATATATATATATATATATATATATATATATATACGCACACACACCAATACACCTATACATATCATGGGCTTCTGTTGGGGGAGGGGCAAACAGGGCACTGGGTGGGGCATTTGGGCCTCTCAGGATCAGGCCTACTCTAGGCAAAGGCTTTGGAAGCTGGTTTCACGTAAACCGAACTTATCCCCCCAATAAGATGGCTGTATCATTAATTGCTACTGATGGGGTTGACACTAAGTTATATCCTGAATATATTGCTTTGCCCCAATCCTCAGCTTTCTTTTGCCCCACCCTGGAAAAGAGGCATCGAACACCCATGATACACACACACATACACACACACACACACACATAAATAGATAGATAGATAGATAGATAGATAGATGTGTGAGTATGGAATAACATCCATATAAAATACATTATGATGCTATTCTATATGAAATAACAAATTACGTATACCATAACCCGGCCCCTAAAAATGATAAAACCAAGCTAAATATCAAAGCCGTTGCTTAAAGTGGGTGGGGTGTTTCTTGAAAACTGCTGGGGAGCCATGTTAAATAACTGTTTTGTTTTTAAATCCCTGAAACATAGTAAACAACTGATGATCCCATCAAGAAAAAAAATTACACGGTCAATATCTAATTCTGTGCAAAACGTGAAACCTTTTGAAAACCTCATTTGATGAATTGCATTAACAGATATTCAGAAATAATTGACTGAAGTGACATAAATTTTGATTTAAAAAAATCTGTGAAGCTTTCAAGACTATATATATATATATATATGTGTGTGTGTGTGTGTGTGTGTGTATTATGAGGATATATTAATGAGGGTTTCCTAAAATGAATGCATATGCCCCAAAATAAGGTTCCTTGTCCATTCAATTTGTCGTTTGATTATTTTGATAAAATCAGGTCGACCTTTACGCGTGGCAGATCATAATTTGATTATTTCTTGGCCCAGAATGAAAGTCGACCTATACACGGGATTAACCTCAACATCAATGTCGACGGTACTTTGGATGAAAACATATTTCACGGATAATTTCTCCTTTTGAAATACGAAGAAAGAAAAGATCGCTTGTTTCCCCCGGGGGATAAATTCTGCCTAAATAAGCAAGATGTGGTACTGCTGGGAGGGGTGAGATAGTAGGGTAATTCCCCAGATAAAAAGCTGGATTTATTAGCGCTCTTCAAATAGGTTTTCTATATTTCATTGTTGCTTTTTATTACGACAGCCTGGGTCGATACTATCTTTATTATTACTATTTATTTTATCACTAGTTTCATCACATCTTACTAATGTTGCTTTTGTATCGCATCGTTCGATACATTTTTCGGCACTTCTTACATACTGTGGTCCCACCTAAAGATTTTTTTTTTTTTTAAATTTTTCGTGATTAATTTTTTTTTCTTCTGAATTTGTCAGTTTTGAAAAATTATTATTTTTTATAGGTTGTGGAAGGGTTCCTGTTTACAATTGCAGTGTAATGTGGAAACGAGCCCTTTTTTTTTTACCAATTCCTCCATCCATATTGCACGAATTATCCTTTCTTTGTTTTGATTTTTAAATGCTGACTTATTTTCGAAAATATAAGCTACGGCTGTACAATAATAACTAATTGTTTTATAAAATTCTATCGTAAAGCAAGAAAATTGAGGAAGAGAAATTTTATCAATAAGCAAAGGTTTTCAATACAGCTATGTACACGAATGGCGGTATTGGCACAAAGTAAGAGCTCGTTTTCAGATCTATATTTCGATTTCAAACAGGACACACTCTAGAAACCTTGGAAAAATTAGCTTTTTACAAAACTGAGAAATTACCTGTTAGGGGCAAGGTTTCATCGATCGAAAGCACAAAAAATTACTCGCGAAACATTTAAAAAAAAGAAAATTCAAGATGGGACCACCTCATGTCAGAAGTGTCCATTCTTCATTAGTATTATTATTTCATAACTGGTTTCACTCCATCTTATTACAGTTGTCTTTTATCACGAAACACTGGTCCGACAAAATTAACAGCGCAAATTCGGAAAATAGATTTGTCGCTTCCGATGAAACATGGACTTGTGATTCCTCATCAATTTCACGCTGCGCACATCAGAGGTCGAAGAATGCATCAACCCAGGGTATAGTAATGCAAAGAAACAGTAATTAGTAGTAGTAAAATACTAGTAGTAATGAAATCACATCATCTGAAAATGAAGCTTATTTCCTTATTGGATGAGCCCCCTCCCCATATTACTGAGGGGGATATAGCAACATCATTTTGCTATTTCCACCTCGTACTTCACCTGACCCTCTATCGCACCCCACAGCAGTTCGTTTGCAATAGACTAAACAAAGCTGAGTGAATATAAATGAAATTGAAACCAACATGACATAATTATTTTAGATGTTTCTAATATCAACAGTATTTTTCAGCAGATAAGACGCACTTAAAGTGATAAATGGTTAAACTTGAAAGCTCACGTTAGTGAAGAAAAACCTGGAATTTTGAGTCATCCAATGTTTTTTTTATTTTTTATATTATTACTTACTAGCGTAGTACCCGTCAAAAATGACGGATAACATTTTTGCTGTATCATGGTAAAAAAAAAAAAAAAACAACAAAAAAAAAACTCTAATCCCACAGAATTAGGATCTTTTGGTAAATTCAAACCAAAAGTTACTAAGTAAAAGAAGAAACAATGTCAGTTTTAGTGTTTGAATTTTATTTTTGTTTTTTCTTGTTTCTTAGGAGGTTTTGCATTTACAACTTTTAAGAGGATGAAATATTTTTCTGATTTTTAGCTACTAATCGCGGGTGTTGCATTGTATTCGAAGTTGCATTGTACTCGAGTAAATACGACCTATACTAATAATATTAAATGACAAGCCAGGACTTATTAAACAAAAATGTCAAAACCTCGATTCACTTTACTGATTATTAAGAAATGGATATATAATCCGACAGAATAATTATAAATGCGTTATTTTTATTTGAAACTCTATTCGACTTGACCATACGTTAATGCGTAGTGAATAAGTCAGTCCCATTTCTAGATAATACAATGTTCCGCGTTGAAAAAACAATGGAGCTGATACGGACAGTGAATGAACAAGACAAGATTTGGACATAGAAGCAGTTATTCGGGCCTCTGACTTACCAGTTGGCTGTTTAACTCAATGTTGGTGCAACGTCGCGTTAAGACCGATTACAATCAAACGCAGGTCCGGTTTTCTGCAGCAGCAGTTTGATTGTTTATTCTATTTATGCTGTTTAGGCCAACTGGCACATTCACCGTGTAATAACGGGGTGGGGTCTTTTAAAAATAGTTTTTAATAAAAATAACGCATTTATAATCACTCTGCCTACCGTGTAATAACGGGAGGTCTTCTCTAATAGTATCAAATAAAAATAACGTATTTATAATTACTCTGCTGATTGCAAATATACCGACACAGCAGATCTGGAAGATAGGGTGAAAGAATGGAACTAGAATCTAAGGTTGAATTTTTAGGCAGAGTCCATTCGAATCCAGAGCAGGCGTGGATCCACGATTTTGAGCTAGGTGGGGGTTACTAGATTTTGAACGAAATTTGGGGGTAGGGCAATGAAAGGATATTTATACAAATGAATATGTGAAAAAGAGAATGAATTCCTCAAATCGAAAAACAGAAAATGATATATGATCCGACATTTTTCACTCACACTCGGCTCGTATTTTTCAGTAACAGAATCGGCAAAAGAGTCAAGTAAAAAGAAATAATCAATCAAATTTACCAAGCAATGACATGATTATGGAGAATACGACACAATTAAGGCACTCAGTGTGTACGTTGAGTATTGAGAATCCCAAATAAAGGAATAGTCTGAGGTCCAGAATTAATGCTAGTATTACTCACAGAGTAGAGCTTTTGAATA
>OY735230.1:8204085-8231585 GCA_963457665.1 Thysanoteuthis rhombus
ACAGCGGGTGTGACTAGCTATGTTCATGTTATTTCTGCTGCGTATTTACCCACGTGAATATATATACACGTATATATATATATATGTGTGTATATATATATATATATATATATATATATATATATATACATACATATATATATATATATATATATATATATATATACATATATATATATATATATATACATATATATATATATATATATATATATATATATATATATATATATATATATATATATATATATATACTAAAATTACGGTTTCGATAGTTCGGTAAATAGAAATTCCAATCATTCAGTTTGAATAAAGTAAAATAATATTGATTTTAGCCTAGACAGTAAGTAAACGTACATCTATTTCTTTTGTCAGGACTTGGTGTATACAGTTAATGCACCCTTATTATACCTTTTCTCTTATTATGAGTATATTTTAGGCCACCAAATATGTTGTACTTTATATAATTAGCTTAGTCTATCAAGGGACAAATCCTGTTAACAATCCAACTCGTTGTATCTGTTTTCAAGTCTAGCTTATTAATTAATCATGACCATGTTTTGTGCTTTTCTCCACGACGATTTTATCGGGGGATCATTTTTTTTATCGACAAATCTAGAGGTTTCAAAACTGGTGGTCAGCAGGCCACTTGCAGGGTGGAGGGTGTCTGACAAATCATCGTCGGGGGTCTGCAGTAGTGTTCCCTTTAAACCTGACATATCGAATCTTGTAGCAGAGAAACAACATTATCAATTGCACAGCCATCAAAAAAAACAAACACATTTATTGTACGCAGATCTGTAATGCATAATAGAATTAATATAAATAATCAATTTTAGATAGATTTGATTTTTAATCGTCAAACGTTTCTTTTTATTGTAGTTCATTAATTTCAGTCAAAAATCTGAATGTTAAGAATAGGGGTCCTCTAGAATTCCCTTTATAGGAAGGGTCCTTGTGTTTTCAATGTTTCGAAACCATTGGACTAAACAATGCTTCATTTAAAGATATCAAACGTACCGAACATGATTGCTATGGCTGTCACATTTATTCATATAAAACCATACAATTGTCATATCAATATATATATCTGAATATATATATATATATATATATATATATATAGTGTGTCATCCACCGACAGCCGTTTCGTTGTATTGCAACTTTTCAGTGTGGCTATCGACTATGCATTATCCCATCCAGTACAACAAGGCAGGATCGAAACCTTCGCTTCAGACCCAGTGGCTGGTATCTTACCTCTCTCCTACGCAGAACTGAACGGTCAGTATGGGTGAATTTAAGCGATATATTTACTCACGCATATATTCCCCATCCACCAGAGTGCTCTATTCCTAAGTTGGAAGAGAACAAATAATTTGTATCTGAAAATCGCCTTCCAACGGCGAATGCTACTTCAATTTATTTAAGGTGAAAGTAAACGCCTCTCTGTTGAGAAATGTTCAGCAAACTACTCGATCGCACTAATATCATTATGGTTGATTTTACACTCGTGTCAGAATTAGCTTAGCTTCGTAAAGAGCGACTTAACGGAGCGCCCAGCGAGGATCGAACTCACAACAGCAGCGATGATCGTAATCACTGCTCCACAGTGAGCTTAGTTTCAAATAACCTATCCTGGTGGGCAGCAATTTATCTGTGTGTGCGCGCGTATCTAAAATGAAGACGATATAACATTCAACAACTGGCTTTTTGGTTTCCTGTGTCTGTGTGTGCGAATGTAATCGGGTTCTACTGCAACCGGTGCGTGTGTGAGCGTTGGTAGCAGAGGCAGGGCCAGATTAACCAAGTGCAGGGTCTGTAACATCAGTTATAGAGGGGTCCCAAATTAGGAAAATACACATAATTATACATACATTTTTTACTTGCGAAGTTATTACGTTTGTTCTCCATTTTCAATCGAGCCCGATGATACGACTCATGTGTCTGACGTTACTGTAATAGAATTACTTTGCTTTCGTTTTGATGTTTGTACAGCGGCTAGGACTTCAGTTTCAAATACCTTCATTTTTATGCGTTGTATATGTGTTACATATGCAACACATTCCCATGAATTACTGTTTTGAAATAACTAGCACTATTAAAGGTATCAGTTGGCTTAAAACGTTTACGTTAAACACTCAGTCGTTCGTTGAAGTTAAAACAGCAAGAACAGAATAACTAAATCAGGATTGATAGGCTTGCAAGCTTTTAGCGCGGGGCCCTCGAAATTGTGGGGACCGTAGCATATGCTGATTTTATTCATATCTAAAAAAAAAAAAAAGCCGTGGTTGGTGCGCAGGTTTCACACGTGCATTTGCTAGAGACTTCGTGCCTAAGCCGGTACTCAACGGTTGGCCTTGTGCCATATTTGTTATTGCCTAACAAGCGCCAACTCAGGCGTTACATGTTGACCTCAATTTTCGATTACCCGACCCTGTTCTATTTGAGCCCATCTGCCTTGATGTCGCGATTACGAGTGGTTCGGCTTCGAATATGATTCCAATTAATTATTTTGTCTGTCAAACTTTCTGTCTCTTCGTTTTTACAAAATATTGCAAATGAGGAGATTTCTTCTTTTGCTTTCAAACCGAAATGCCTTGTTTTTAATCCTAAAGATCACAAAAATAACCTTTTCTTAATTTATAGTATAAGAATTTCATTTACATTTATAATAATAATGAAAAAAAAAAGCTGTAGAGAACTTGACACTGTGTTTCGCTAGAGACGCTCATCAGAAGAAATCTGGTCAGTGTCACTCACGAAACCCTGTTAATTTCTCTATATTTTTTTATATCTGCCAATCCACTAAACGTTTCACTTGTCTCGCTGAACACTCCATACGTATTTAGAAATCACATCCCCAGGAAAGGGAACCATTTCAAGTCCTCAAATTTTGGTTGACACCAAGTATATATATGTAAAAATATATATGTGTTTGTGTATGTGTGTACAAAGAAATGCAACGTGTAAAGAAACTCACTGATGGATTAGCGATAAAAAAGAGAGAGATAAACAGATTAGAACAGAAAGATCAAAATAAATGTAAATATACCGTATATGCAGAGAAAGAAGCGGAAAGACACATTCACACAAACACACACACACACACACACACATATATATATATATATATATATATATATATATATATACCGAAATACAAATCAGGAATGCAATATAATATATCCAATGTATTATTTCATAAAGTGCTCTATACATTCAACATTAAACACTGAGGTGATTTAGAGTAGAGCTTAAGATATAATGGAATGAGAATTCGCTACCCAAACGCGTTTGGGTTTCTTCAGACAAATGATCCATCGTTAGCCCGAAGACAGAAACATGAACGTGTTTGAGTAGCGAATCCTCTTTCCATTATATACATATATATGTAGAGAGAGAGAGAGAGAGAGAGAGAGAGAGAGAGAGAGAGAGAGAGAAGAGGAGGGGGATAGAGAAACAGATATGGTGAACGAAAAGAAAGGAAGGTAATCTCTTTAGTAACCTAAGAGTAACTAAAATCTTGTTCTTGTATTTGTAAGAAGTTTAATACCCACGGGGTATATCTATCTACCTGGCTTGCAAATGTAAACAGAGCCGTGAGTCATGTGGAAGTAATGAGCGTAATTAAATGTGAAATCAGATTATGCTTGGTTATAAATAAATTAAAGTATATATATTTGTGAATGTATGTAACTTGATGTGAGTGAATATGCTGATGCGTGTATAATGTTATTTGCATTATAGGTTAATTGCTGGGATATACAGACGGATAGATACATTGAAAGATACAAATATATAGGAACCGATTGAGATCTGAGATTTATAGGAACGGTTTGTTATATATATATATATATATATATATATATATATATATATATTTATTCTGAAATAGATAGGAAGACGGAAATCGAGATAGATTGATAAGAATGTCTATAATTACAAATTGCGTTATATTATATTGGAACTCGATTTGAAATGATCTCCCGCTTTTACGTAGTGAATGTATCATTTGGCCTACACAACGTAAATAGAATGAGCAATTAAAGAAAATGAGGCCCCTGCAGGGATCGAACTACTTTATCCTATTTACGTTGTCTAGCTCAAGTGATACATCCACCGTGTAATAACGAGAGATCATGCCAAATGGAGTTTCAATAGAATATAACGCAATTTATAATCATTCTGTCAGATAATATATCCATTTCTTCATAACACTTATGTGGAACTGTTTCGGGTATTTTAAAAAGCAGTACATGCATTTCATCATGGTATCCCCTACCTGTGTCGATGGCAACCTCTACAACTAGTTTACTGCAAGATTTATGTATATACGATAATTCAGGATACCTAGACGTTGTTCAACTTATACTTGTCTTTAATTTCTTTTTTAGATTATTCGAATTAATTTCATTTTCATTATTTTATTTACATTTAATTAATGGATTGTATGTCCTGGTTTAAATTGTACAATTGTCTCTCCCATCTCTCTCTCTCTCTCTCTCTCTCTCTCTCTCTCTCTCCATATATATATATATATATATATATATATATATGTGTGTATGTATATATATATATATATATATATATATATATATATATATATATATTAGTTAACAACATGGAAAGTAGAGGTATTGAAATGAAATTTATTATAGTACATGCTTCGTCTTCTGACTTTATCGAGGTTATAATTTCAAATAAAAAACTTGAGATAAATACTTGATGTATATATATATATATATATATATATATATATATACATATATATATACATATATATATATATAGAGAGAGAGAGGGTGGGGGAAGACGGATGGGAGAAATTGACATAGAATTTCCAACCAGTTCGTTACTCTTGAAAATTAATTAACCAATCTGAACGCATCTATAGTTTCCGAAAGCAAACACCATTCGCCCCACCTACCTTTCTGAGGGGTAAGCACTTTTTTTCACGTCTGGTCACTGTCTGTTTTCTTAACTTTCTCTCTCTCTCTCTCTCTCTCTAAGGCTCTCCCCCCCCCTCACGACACGACGTATAGTCGACCCCCCTTCACACACACACACACACACACGGTTACATTACATTACCCAAACGTTATGTTTTGACGCGTGTGAGGACGGTAGTAAGAAAGGAGCATACACCGTAGCTCAGGAGGTAGCAAGTTCGTCTCCCGGTTCAGTTCGTTGGGTCGAGTTCGATTCTTACCCCATCTGCCCCTTCACCTTCTCTTTCTCCCCTTCCCTATCCGGGGAACTTGAAACAGACATAACGTATTCACTACGTTCTCTTTAACTCTGATATGACAAAAATTTTTGCCATCCGTTCTTGAGCCATAGAATTTCAGTGACTGGAATTTCCGTCATCCGCAGTTAATGTATTTTAAGACCTTACGGGAGACGTATCTGCGATCGGACGGCAGTTGACGTATAGTAATACGTTATGTACCTGTTATGAGTATGTGGATATGATATCCGACACGATTATTAAGTTAACCATACGGAAAATAGTATTTAAACCTAGTTTATTATACTTGCATGTTTCGCCTCCCGGCTTTGTCAAAATAGTAGTTTTAAATGATACTATGTCGAAAAATTCGTTTTTTTCCTAGTATTTAAAGTAACGTGATATAATTCTATGTTTATGTGTATGTGTAAGTTTATGTGCGTGACTGTGTGTGACTGTGTGTATATCAGTGTGTGTTAGTGTGTATTCTGTGAGAGTGTATGCGTATGTACCTGCGTTTGGGTGGTGTGTGTGTGTGCGCATGTTGTTACACGTATACTAACAATCAATCAGTTGTGAACTCACACGCATTAGGCACGATAAATACAAATACTAATCCCCCAACGGCGTAAGAGGCGTGCAAACGTGTACACGTCAACATACACCGGCACATACACATACATTTGCCAGTGTTTCGAGGAACAGAATTCCGCCTGGTCGATCGCACGTGTACGTTTGAGGAATAGGAACGTCGTTGGCTGCTAATAAAGGAAGGCTTTGTCTATCAAACAATCTCGTATCGTCGCCCCAAATCTAACTACGCATGCGTGAAGAACGAGTGACTTAATAATCACTAAATCATAAACTTCAGGCTGGGATACACGCCCATGTTTATGGGGAGGAGAGGAATATATGTATAATTATATATATATATATATATATATATATATATATATATATATATATATATATATATATATATATATATATATATGAATGAAGGTCTATTTTTGCTAATCTCCCTTCTATATAATCATAAATATCAGATAAAATGCAAAATGGTTATCTTTCTTAAATACCAGTGTATATAAATACGATCGTACTTACCCCAGCACTGCAGTTGGTACCATTATAGTTAATTCCAGTACTTGGCTTAGTCTGTCAGAAGACTGCATAGGGGTGGCTATGAAGTTCTTGTGCGGTTAAGAATCTACTAAAAAAAATTTTTTTTTTAAAGCAGGTCTGGTTTGTCGTTCAATAGATATTGTCACATGACCCACGTCTTTTGGCAACATAATATGTTAGGGGTAATCAAAAATTTGAAAAAGAAGATGATCGATGTATAAGTGACTTAGTTTGCCCTTTGTTGGACAGTGATCACTAAAAAAAAGTCCGAACTTTCAAAAAAAAAATAATAATAATAAATAGCCTAAATGTTGCCAGACACCGGAATCAATTTAGCATTAACTTGTATTGCAAATTGAACCACCACCGCTCGACTCTCACCATAAACCTATTAGAGAGGTAAATGCTGAAATTTTCAGCGCTCTACCTCTACTGGTGTGGCATGTGCGCTTGCTTCATAGATGGTTAGCCAGACCTACTTAAAAACTGAAGAAAACTATATGAACAGTTATGGTGACAGTTTTTCTATTTTAATAACTTATTTTTGTGCACAGACGAAGGCAAATTACTCAAGACACGGGAATATTTACACTCTCAACATATTCATCAACTTCTTGGACACAAAGGTTAAAAGGGTTTTCAAGTTGACTTAAAACAATCTACGAGACGTAACTTCTGTAACCACCCAATACAGAAGTTATTAGTTTGCAAAAAATTGTATTTAAATCTAAAAGTTATTTTTCAAGACACGAATTTCAAAAATGTTTTCAAAAGATGCTTATGACGCGTACATTTTAAATTTACAGTAAATGTTGAATGTGATTTCCTTCAAACTGGACATCTCATCTCATTCAGGTTTCATTACATCGCAAAACGACATAGCTGATACCACACAAAGGAATTGATGCTCGAATGAGCCTGGCGCACAATGCAATCATTTCGACTAGTGCAGTGTTTGCCACATGACAAATACTGTGGCATGAAATTAACGTGCGCATAAATTCTACCTTTTTATCGTTAGGGTTGCATACACAGTATCCGAAAATATATTTATTGACAGCAGCTGTGGTTATTACCTAAAAGTTAATTGAACACTTTCATAAAAGAGTGTGAATGTTAATATAATGTACATAAAATATATGAAGTATATCTTTTTGCCATTATTTTCAACTGAAAAAAATGTTTGCATTAAAATTTTTTTTCAGTTTGTACATTGTAAGACTTTTTAATTCAAAAGAAAAAAAATTGTGAACACTTGAAATAAATAGTCATTTAATGTTTCCGACTATAAACTTCCTCATAACATTTCTCAACATCCCCACCCATCCACAAGCACACACACACACACACACACACACACACACACACACGCACACACTTACATACACTTACCATAATATTATGTTATCAACGCAGATATATTTCAACTTGCATAAGCATTTGAACCTAATTTAACTTAATGTCAACTCTAGGGGACGAAGGAAGTCATTTTGAATATTTTATTTGACTTCATTTTTAATTTATTGTACGAACATTTAGTTTAAATATGACTTGATAGATAGTCTATTTAGTTGGAATCTGTGTTAGTCAAATAATATTACGGTGATGTAACCACGGACATACCGTGTGTGTGTGTGTGTGTGTGTGTGTGTCTGTGTCTGTGTGAATATGTTTGAATGTGTATTTGTGTGTGCGCTTGTGCAACTGTGTGTGTGGCTGTCTATCTCAATCTGCGTATGTTTTGGTGTATTTATGTTTATGTTTCTGTTCATGTATGCGTGTGATCTCTATTTGTGTGTGTGAGTGTGTCTCTGTATGACCGTCTCTCTCTCTCTCTCTCTCTCTCTGCATATGTTTGAATGTGTATTTGGGTGTGTGCTTGTTCGTGTGCATTCACACGAGTGTGTGTGTGTGTGTGTGTGTGTGTGTGTGTGTGTGTGTGTGTGTGTGTGTGTGTGTGTGTGTGTGTCCAAATAAACGTAAACACATGGAGGAATGCGTATAAGAATGTAGAGATGTTGATTATTTCTCTTAAGAGATGGACAGACAGAGAGAGATCTCGATCGCTCACGAGAGAAGGACAGACAGACAGATAAGCAGGGACAGACAGACGGACAGAGGGGGGAGTGAAAGAGAGGGATGTTATGTAGACTACACCTTATTATTTATAGATGTGGAAATCTCCCTTGCTCACGAGTTTTATCTCATGGGGACGTATCCGCGATCGGACGGCAATCAGTCGGACGTACGTCGACGCATTTCTGTATATGCGTATGAGTACCAGTTTAAATATTATTTGATAAATTTTCAGTGCTCTACCTCCATTGGTCCGGTCTGTACACATGATAGATAGTTAGACAGACAGACAGACCAACTTGAAAAAACAGTGTGAACAGTTATAGAGACAGTTTTTGATGACGATTTCTAAATTCAATTACTGAAGGAACCCGGTAACTTTTATGAGTGAATTATTCTTAGTTGAATTATGCGTTACCTACACTAACGTAGGTGCGAAGTGACCCAGAGAGAAACGCCGAGCTCGAGATACTATCTGGGAAAATATCAGTGCGTGGTTTTATCTCAAGATGTTCGTGATCAAACGAGTTGGATTATCCAGTATCAAATAAAATAAAACGTTCCTTGTCATAACACAGAGAAAATATTATGATTTCCGACCCTCTTTCACCGTTGGTGGCTTCAACACACATGGTACTATAATACATACTTATATACGTACATACATACATACATACATACATACATACTTGTATGCTTATATATATATATATATATATATATATATATATATATATAAATATACATATATATATATATATATATATATATATATATATATATATATATATATATATATATATGTAACCAGCCCGCCACCCAGCCAGACCAACTTGAAAACTGAAGAAACCCACATTGACTGTTTGGGTTGATACTTTCTTAATACGTTGAGTGCCAAAAGTATCCGATAATATTTCAAAAGGTTTATTTTGACACTTTTATACGACATTTTGTATCAAGAATAAAAAGATACCAAAAATCTTGAAACGATATTTTAGGGTCTATATCTCTGGTCCAAATCCGACAATTTTAGAAGCTGAATAAGGATGTTAAAATAAAGCTTTTATTTGTGTCGGATACATTTTGCAATCACTGTAAAAAAATATTAAAAGAAAATACATAAAAACTCTTCTCTCCCTAGTTCTTAGACAATGATTATTTCTTGGGATGATGTGGGGGGGGGGATTGGCAGTACCTATTTCCCGGGTATTGGTCCTGGGACAGTACTAATACCTGGTCTAACCTATTGAGTGGAATAGATTCGTACCTTTCCCAAGGGCATTAGAGTGAAACTAACACCGATGGCTCCATTGTTCTACATTGGATCAAAGTTTCTCTTTTTATCGCCGGAGGTTTGAGGCATCAACTATATCTATAATCATACTCGTGCGTACACACACATACACACACACGCACACACACACACAGCTTGGAGCCTTGGACAATTCAAATTTACATAATCCACAGCTATTTTCCACTTGGATTCAGTGCATTTGTCCGGGAGTTCTTTCACATTCGGAATTTTCGATTTTCAGTTGCTTAACTCTGACCTTTTCCCCCGTCATTTCCTCAATACTCCTCTACATCTAATTCAGTTGGTTATCTACCAGGAGACGTGCAGCTGACGCCTGTACAACAGCAGCTGCCTTGGGAAAGGCCCCGAAATTAATAACGAACAGAGCCCCTAAGAGGAATCCTATCAGGGAGTAAAATGTTCCTTTCAGGCCCCTACCCTTCTGCATATGCCATCCTATTTTTATTCATTTCAATTTAGGCAAACATTTTCTGAGGTCCCAGGAAATTCCTAGACTAGCATTGGACCCCCAAGTCCGAGGACGATGTACCCCCGCTCATTACCTCCCCATAGTCCCTGCCTACAAATACCGACTGATAAGTGTGTACAAACTAATGGGTGTCATCAGTCATCCGTACGTAAGTGATGTGCAAAACTTTGGAAGCCCTATAACAGGTGGGGGTGTACGTAAGCAATCACATTTTTCTAATAAAGTTTTGAGATGTACTAATTAGTCTCAAGTCTTTTTCCTCTTCCATATTGTCAACTTTCCCACAACATTCTGTCGGATCTACACCCTTTCTCCTAACACACAGACACAAACATATATACATACACAGGCACACACACATACACGCACACACACACACACACACACACACACACACAAACATATATATATATATATATATATATATATATATATATATATATATGTATATGATGTGCGTAAAAACTAATGGGTGTCATCAGTCTTCTTTCTATATATATATATATAACCTACACCTCCGTCTAGATGCCTGTGTCACTGATTTTTTTAATAGTTTTTGCACCCGTTTACGGTTGTCTTCTTTGTGTTTGAAAAACATTACAAAATGTCGTCCTTTCAACAAGCAAACGATACTTTTAGCAGGTCACCATTAGCAAGGAGGTTCGGAAAAAAAGAAAGGTGGAAAGAAAGAAAGATATACAGAAAGAAACAAAGATAGAAAAGAAAAACCAGGAGTAAGTAAATCATAGGCAAAATGTCTAAAATTCCAGTCATAATGTTAAGGGAGGGTTGTTGGTGTTTATACAATCTTCAGCCTTTTTCTTCATCTTCCTTTCCTTTTTTTTTTTTTTTTTGACTTTATACACCCCTGTCACCGAAGTTGGAGATATATATGTGTCTTTCCTTATCCCCCCGTCTTTCTGTCTGTCTGTCCACACGATATCTCCAAAAGTTCTTAATGGATGACATCTATTTTTTAGAAGGGTGGATAATAGGCTCCGAAAGTTTGGGATGGATCCGTTAAAACTTACCTCTGCACCATCATAGCTATGTATCAAAACCATTGACCATCGCTCAAATTCCCTGGTCTGCCAAAGCATTATCTCCGGAAGTTCTCAATGAATTTCAATAATAGTAGAAAATTAGGCAAAGGGCTAGAGAAGAAGTAATCCAATTTGGGACCGGGTCCTGGAATTTCCTGTTGATTGAGAGATATTATTTCGCTTTCTTCTTTATGCATTTATGTATTCTCTCAGGCTTGTCCACACAATATCTCCAATAGTTCTCATAGATTTCCTTTGACATTTTGTCGAAGGCTAGGCCATGGGCTAAGGAAGAACTGATTAAATCAGGAGTGGATCAAGGATTTTTTTTCACCATTTCCTGTCCTGTAGCGTAACTGTCTGGGATCCTACTTTCATCCAGTTTTTGCACAAATATCATAGCGGAGCTATACTCTCTCCGGGTGCTTTTAAGTTTAAATAATGCTTTTCTTCTTTTCTTTTTCACTGTCTTTCTTTTTCTCTTTCTTTTTTTCTTTTTCACTTTCTTTCTTTCTTTCTTTCTTTCTTTCTTTCTTTCTTCCTTAGCAAACAATAATATTTTGACCTTTAAAAATCATATTCATCCTAAATAGATTACATCTATTTGAATTCTAATATGTGGCAGAGATCTGCATACAAAACTTATGTTTTTCGATGAGCTGTGGGAAATGGTGATATTGTTTCTCTGACACAAGATTCACTACGTCAGGTTTAGAAGGAACACAACTGCAGACCCACGAGCATTATTTTGTTGGACCCCAGGGGTCAACGGAACTCAGTTTTGAAACCATTGGCATTGAGAATCGGAGGGTATGGGGGTTTGGCTGAATGACGAAAGATTTCGAAACTCTCCCGAGTATCAAAGAGAGGCCTGCAAACTGAGAAGTATGCAACATGCGCATGAGAGAATCATGCTCAACCTTACATGGAGAGGTCACAAGACAGCAAAGTATATAAGAAAGAAAACGGGTGTTCGTGACATCATAGAAACTATTAAAAAACTCAAATGGCTATTGGCAGGCCATGTTGCAAGAATGAAAGACAACCAATGGACATAACGTCTCACAACATGGAAGCCAGAGATCACATGAGAAACCGAGGCTGACAGAACACAAAATGGAGAGATTAACTTGACAGATTCAGGAAATACTGGCTCTGCGATGCCCATGATAGAGAATTGTGGCGAATCCTGGGGAAGGTCTATGTCCAACGACGGACGTTAAAAGACTGATAATGATGGGATGATGTTGCAATTAATCATCGACACTTCCGTGGCCGAACTCTTTAAGGTGACATCCAAGGAACGAGTCATAAAATTATAATAACGTGTTTGTGGCTTGTTAATCTAGTATCGCCCAACTCCGCCATTTATCGTGTCTTGTCTGTGTCCAACGACGGACCTTAACTCTTGATGTCCTGATTTTGTTTTTAAATTCCGGAACCTTTTGTAATTATATTTTTTTAGGAACCGTCAACCAGAACGTTCAGCGTAAGTTTCTTCGATTTTCAAGTTGGTCTGGCTGGCTATGTATGTATCATGCGTTCAGACTGCACCAATGGAGTTAGAGGGCTGAACATTTTAAGATTAACTCCTTTTTATGCAAAAAAAAAAAAAAAATTGAATTCCTCCTTTAAATAGATTTAATATTTTTTGAGAGGTTGATGTTGATTTTTTGCTAAATTGATCCCTTACTTCAAGTCCGGCAGCATTCACGCTTTGTTTTTTGTTTTATTCTTTCGGAAGTGGGTAAATTTCCTTAATGATTACGGCCCAAGAGAAGAAAAAGACGTCGGTCTCACGGCGGCTTCTATTGAGTGACTACCCATAACTGTTTTTATTTACATTTGAAGATCATATAAAGAAAACTAACACTGGATGATTAAGAATCATTCAAGTAAACAATTTTTTATTGATAAACAAAAACTGGACCTTCAAGTACCGTCAGGGATAATCAAGTCTTGAATTAATCGACAAAACATGAGGTACTCGAAAGTACGGTCCGAAGGTAAAGGGTTAAAGGCCGATAAGAATACGACATGGAGGTGCGAGTGGCGGAGTGGTTAACGGCACTGAGGAGGGGACCGACGAACCGAGTTCAAACTCTGACTCCGGCAGTTCGTGTCCTTTTTCTAGATTCCTTCTGGAAATGCACTTTGTTCTCCCTGCCAACTTGGCAGGGTAAGTACTTTTCCACCACATATGTCTTACACTTGTTTTGGGTAGGAATATGTCCGCTGGGATGGTTGAGAGTTTGAACCTTATGTGCAATAAAGGATAATGGTGCCGTACAATTGTTTTATCTTACCCCAACTTTGATCGCTGGTAAAGGCTTGCTTTTAAGATATATTATCGATGTATCCTTTTGTTACATTCGGAAATATACCCTTTTGGCTTCGCCCCCAGAAAGGGGGCCAATGATGCCCATGAATATGATATTCAGAAAACGGACTTTAAAAGACTGTTTGAAAGAAAATCCTATATTGATTACATGCGAGCATTTTCGTCCGTGTTAACTTCATTTATGTCTTGATATAATCTGATTTGAATCCTGATATTTCTCATTGTAAACAATATTGATAGAAAAAAGCTATGAGTCTTCTATAGTATAGGTCAATAGTACCAAACCTATTACATGCATGTCAGCAACGACTTGCTGTAAGTTTTTAGATGACTGGCGATGGACTTGTTCAATTTCATTTTATTATCCTAGATATATTGGTATGTTTTGGTATATCAAGTTATATCTTATTAAACTCCTAGTTTTATCAATATATATTTTTTTAAAACCGGCCTCTTATCTATAAACATTATCCAAAACATGTTCGTCATGAATTGACATTCTGATATAAGGATGGCTGAAAAAATTAAATTTCCTACACACTTTGCTAAAACTGGTCGCCATCCCTGGTAAACGGAATTATCTGCCTCGCAGTGAAGAGAGAATGTTGTACAAGGTCGAGTCGAGTTGAGTGCGGACACCCACACGCACGCGTGTGGGTCGGGTCTGAATCTACCCAGTGCCCTTGACATTTGTCTTTTAGCACGCCTCAGTCATCAGGGAATCAATCCTGGCCCTAACCCTTTGAGTACAATGGGGAGGTGCAGCGGGGGTCGAACAGCCACCTGGAAGTTGACATTATATATTTTATTCCCTGGATACGGATGACCGGTCTTTTGGCAAGAGTACCAAGAAATTTTTGGGCCTTGATCCGAATCAATGGCCAACAAGTTAGAGACTATTGCTACAGTAATACTCACCCCTTCCAGAATATTTCCCTGTCACCCCGAGAAAGCCAATCCAGTTCCTAGGTCCTCACTCCAGGTCGTAACGGTCAGGTTCATCGCCTGATGCCATAGACGTCTTAAAAAGTGAAGTGCCGAGGGTACTGAACAATTGCAGTAACCAACGACATTTATATATGCTTCCCCCTTTTAACTCGTTTCATATCTCGCAGAATTAATAACTTCAGTAGAGAGTACCATTCTCACTGGGTACCCTTAACATATGGCCTTGTGTCAGATTCCGTCGAGCTAAGTAAATACTTATCTATACATATAAAGACCATTGTCTGTGTATTTGATTGATTACGTCACTTATGTGGCTGAAAATAACGTTTCAAAAAAGCTATGTTCCCAAATGTTAAGCTATCTATAGACATGGAAGTGTCCGTCATTTTTTTTTACGAATAGTTAGCTTGCTCTAAGTCAGATTAAATCTGGAATAAGAAATAAAAACGATTAATTGGAGATATCAAATTATGTCTCGGGACTTCATGCCCTTCATGACGTCTTCCCCGGACCAAATTTTCGATCAGTTGGCAGGCTAAAAGAGACCCATATGTCAACACTCTCTCTAGATTCCCGGTGACGATTCTAGGGGTCAAGATTCGAGCAGTCGGAAAAGAATCTGCCAAGTTTATAGGGGTCAAAAGTGAAAGGGGGAGAAACGGTTAAGTGGGGCCTCGTAAGTACAGAACGTTGTGCGGAATGCAGGGCAGTGTAAAGAAATTAAATTTGACGAAAAGGGTTAAACCAGGTGGTCGTAAATGAAGTCGGGGTTATGGTTGGAAGATAGAGCACTGAACAGAAAAAAAGGAGAGGCAGATTTGTAGGAGAAAGGGGGTAGTCTAGAAAAAGGGAAGAAGAAAGATGAGAGAGGTAGAGAGTTAAATGAAGGAATGAGAAATGGAAAAGAAAAAGTGAACGAAGAAAAAACGAGAAAAAACAATTTGGAAAAAGAAAGAAATAGCGAAGAAGAGAGAGAAAGGGAGAAAAAAGGGGAAAGATAACAATAAAGAAAAGATAAGAGAGAAAGGAAGAAAGGAAGAAGGAAAAGATAAAGTGAATAAAAAAGAAAGAAAACAGTTAGGAGAAAGAAAAAACAGTCTGGTTAGTCACTCAATAGAAACCACCATGTGACCAACAGCTTTTGACAACATGCCATGTTGTGGATAATCAATCGGAAAAATTGGAAAAATGAGGTTGATCACTAAATAAGCTAAATAGGCTCCGGCATTTTGTTGGGCAATGATCACTGATAAGGTCTGAATTTAAAAAAAAAAACGTGGGATCAATTTAGGATAAACTTACATTGCAAACTGAGCCCCCTCCCTTCTAAAGAAGTACTTAGTGGCGCAGCGGTTGGAAAAAAAATCAAAACAAAACAAACGTTTTTTTTAGAGACATAATGAGTAAATGTTTTAATTTTCTGTCCTTTAAGTCCGTTGGTGTGATCTGTACGCGTGATACATACATACATAGCCAGCCAGACCAACTTGAAAACTGGAGGAAACCTATGATGACCGTTTTGGTTACAGTCTTGGATGACAGTTTCGAATAGCCCTATATTGTCAGAAACGTTTGAATCAATTTCTGACTATTGAGAAAACCTTGTTTTTCTGAATTCTGACTGTCTATGGTATTTTACTTCATTCATATTATAGATCTATTCTGTCAGTGACGCTTGCATTAATTCAATAACACTAATAATCTATTTCTTTTTTTCTTATTTTATTCACAATGTATTACATACAGATTAAGTGCCGAAACATGCATAAACAAATTTTGATCTGAAAAAAAAGAGGAAGAAAAAAATGCAAAATCAAATAATTAATCAATGAAATTATTTCTTCACCGCCAGAAATATTTAATTTGTTGGTGCAAAAAAAGACTAAAGCTTGGGTTGGTGAAGAAGTGGTAAAGTAAGTGGGCAACAGAAGCTGGAACTTTGCGTACCTATACCGTGTTTAATTCCAAACGGTGGTTAGATAAAACGATGCTCATAATTTTATTCGTTCTACCACTAGAATTTGCCGTATCATGTAATAATCGTTTTAAAGTCAGGAAGTTTCGACCAAACGGCTAACGGTAATAGATATTTTGCGTCGAATAACATATCGCCATAAACATCTAGCTATTCCTTATGCATTATAGATGAAACTTATTAAAATTCGTGAAAACATTCACATATATATTCAAGTTTCTACGAAATCATTCTTTAAGAAAAAGCAAAGTAATGGATTTGTTTTAGCTGAAGAGTCCATAGTTTCAAATGAAGAATCCAGTGTTACAGACAGGGGGACAAAAAGGTCCCATGTGTGTCCTGAAATATTTTTCCCGTGTGATCCACACGATCATCCCAGTGGGAACAAATCTCAGATACATTAGGTTTGAATCATTTTTACTTTATTATTAATTTTAGCAACTGTTTACCTTCATCTTAATTGTTCTTGCTTTTTATCGCAACTTAACTCCGGCTGCGAGTAGATGAATCAACAGCACGGAATATAGAATACGTTCCAGGTGAGAATCGAACTCACGACCCCCGATACTGGGGAGCAGCTTGCTTAATGCGCGACCACTCTTACCACTAAACGAACTGGAACTTAATGACAATCGTCACTCAAAATCATCCTCAAAAAAGCATTAAATAAACCTTTCAAAACGTGCAAAAAAAAAAACACTGTTAGCCTTTAATGGACGATTCAAATAGCTAAAAATGGCTAAAAATAGCGTGAAAGGTGGCATTTTTGCGCCGCCAAACGTATGGGCTTTAGCACGAAAAAATGCTAAATTGGCAACACTGCTTACGAACTTACTATGAATGTCCAGCATGAGCGACACACAGACGCTTGAATTCTGGCAGATGCTCCTTTGAATTAATTATGGGAATCAGAGGATCAGTTCACGTTTGTCCCTTGACATGGGTATCCGTTCTATATATTCACCGTCGCCTCTGGCCTCTCTGACCGTTTCCATCTCCTCCTGAGATTTGCTGACCTGGGAACGAACTGACCATGAATTGACCACAACAGACTTATTATAATAAAATTAATAATATTCGTTGTCCATCTGTGGTCAAACATTCCTTATGCATAAATTCAGTTATGTTTAATCAAGGATTTGTGTGTTTTTTGTGTGATGAAAATTCGAAAAAAAAACCCTCATTTGACCTGTATTGGTCACTTTTCTTCCATCCTTGTCTGAATTGTGTTAGATGGGGTGTATTTATCATCATGTATGTATTTGAAATAGGCTTTTTTTGACAGCACTTGATTGCATCATTAAGCCAGCTTCAGTTTAATTGGGGGTGGAATTAAACTAATGAGAAAATTGTTCATTTTTTTAACATTGTTATGATCAATATCAGAATAAAGGTTATTTTTTTAAAAATGTCGATAATCTCGGACACACAGGTAGTTCCATACGTTTGCTATACGTGCCGAGAAGAAATTTCTTCTAACACCAGTGGAGGTCTGACGTTCCAGTTTATGACTGTGTCCTCTGGTTTTACTGCAGATAGATGAAGTCAGCGTTTTCTTATCGTGTTATTTTGAGCGACGAACGCCAGTACCCACTCAGTGTATGTTGTTTCGGATACTAGAGACTTCCAATAGGCCACTTTGTTTTGTATGTGCGCAGTGGAGTCGAGAGAGTTGTTCATATGATATATTTCCTCGTCTATGTGTTCATGCCGTAGACGAGAAAAATAGTCCGACCATATCATAAAAAAATGTTTACAAACCTATCTATCTGTCACTCTATACGCGGAGGCCCACACGCGCCCTCGAGGATGATGAAAAAAGATTACCCTGTCCCTGCAACTAATGTTGCTAAAGCGACGGGGCGTGCCCGACCTTCCGCTTTTAGTGCAATGAGGAGGTGCTCCTCCGGGGCAACCGATTCCCCGAGATTGGGTATACTTTACAATCTTGAGGCCACAGGACTAATCCTGGACCATGCGCGCTGAGGTTCGACTTGAGCACAGTCTTGTTATTTGAGAGCCGCACCTTGTGTGAGTGTATGAGTATTGTGTATGTGTGTGTAGAGAGAGAGAGAGAGAGAGAGAGAGAGAGAGAGAGAGAGAGAGAGAGAGAGAGAAAGGGGAGGAGAGAATGAAAGAGAGTGTGTGTGGAGAGAGTAAATGATATGAATAACAGTCCACCATCTGTTTATATGTGTGACAGCTAAAATTGTCATTGGTATATACAAATTAAAAAAAAAATTGAAATTTAGTATGAGTCGAGGATAAAGACAATCCACTCAGTGTTCAAGAGAGCAAATTCCACGCTTCTGAGATCTTATCAGACAAACCACTAAACAAGCCAATAGAAATCCGATCGTAAACACAAAGCATTGAGAGAGACCAAAAATGAAAGGTCATCTTTCACCGAATCAAAAAAAGGCTGAGCATATTTTACCCGACTCTGGACGACGATGATGTAGAATCGCCTGGACTTACTAGTGAGTACCAAGAAATTTCCCATAAAACAAAAATTATTTTGACTTTCTTTCAATTTGATCTTCAATTCTAGACTCGTCTATAATAGGACCGGACTTAGCTAGTGCTGGGTTCGTGGCGTACGTTATAAAAGAGCCCTATATTAGGGATAATGCACATAAGTATTGTAACACATACACTTTTATATGTAAATTAATCAGATTTTTCATTTGCTGTTCAGTCAGATAATATGACTGATATGTCTGATATTTCAGGTATAGAATTACTTTATTTTCGTTTTGATGTTTGTGCTGCGGCTGTAACTTCAGTTTCAAATACCTTCGTATTTAAGTGTCGAATCACAGAGATACCACTCTCCGATTAATTACGGCATTCAAACGATGATAGGCTGACTTCGCAAAAGAAGATTTTGGGGGAAGTTTTACACAGCAGTAGGGTGGGAGGATAAATCTGCTGTCCGAACAAATACTCCAATTAAAGGTGATAATCGCTAATCTTAAACAGCCAGTCGTTCATTATAGTTGAAGCCACTATAGTACTAAAGTGATAAAGCCAGAATAAGTGAATCGAAAATGATAGCTTACAAAATTTTTTAGCGGGATCCGTGACAGCTACGAAGTCTATTCATGTTTATTAAAAAACATTTTTTTTAAAAATGCAATCAACATAATGTGCTTTCGTAAAGCCTTGCAATGGGCTGCAATTTAATAACTTTGAGTAACTCTAAGGCAGGCGTTGGGAATCTTTGAAATCCAGTTGTTCTGAACGATTTTGTGTACTCGAGACTTTAGGGAAAAACAAATTAATCGGTCTTAAACGTATCCCAAGGAATAAATATAGACCATACAAACATTTTCATACATTTCCATACACACAGATAGTTAACTTTAGAACGTATTGTTTATTGATGTTTAATTTTTCTCTTGAACTGATGTATTCATTAGGTTTGATCAATATTACAACATTTTAATCAACATAGTAAATTATTTAAAAGAATCCTCTCTTACGAATTATAGCTCATTGAAAATTCATTTTAATTTTCCAATTCATTCTTTCAATAAACGTGTTTATTCTGTATCGGAGGTACCCACCGCCTTTACGAAGTCCTAAGCAGAATTTTGTTTTGTCTCCCCAATCCATCTTTTGGGGGCCTTGCGGTGGCCACGGGGCGCTAACCAACCGCTGAGTTCGTTTATGCCTCAGGCTAGCCCCGATGTGGTGTGTATGTTGGTGTGGAGGTTGATAATTTTACAGAAAACTACAGACTAACAAGCGGATTGACAGATAAGGGAAAATAAGATATATATATATATATATATATATATATATTAAAATCATAGTTTAAGGGAGGCGGTGTTTGATAAACACAGATGAGGAGCCATGTTAACATAACTATTTTGTTTTTAAATCCCCGAAACGGTTACTTGGTAAGCAACTGATGATCCCAACAAGGAAAATGCACACATTGTACCTTGATATCAAATTCCGTGTAAAACATTAAAAAACTGAATAGATTACATTAATTACATTAACAGATATCGAGAAATAATTGACTGAAATGACATAACACTTAGTAAAAAACACTATCTCTCTCTCTCTTTCTCTCTCTCTATATATATATATTGTGTTTGAAGCTATAAAGCCGACTTGAACATATATATATATATATATATGTATGTATATTTATATATATTTAGAGAGAAGGTGAGAAGATAGTTCAGAATATAACGAAATAAATAACTATATATATATATATATATATATATGTTTGTGTGTGTGTATTTGGAAAATAATTGACTGAAATGACACAACATTTTGGAAAGGAGGTTTTATATATATTTAGTATTTGAAGCTGTAAGGCCTTCTAGAATATATGCGTGTATATTACAGAGGGCAACCCAAACTTTCTGAGAATTTGACAAGGAAAAAAAAAATACACAACATAACACCTACTTTCGACGGTCTCCTTTGGGCATGTATCCAGCGATCTGAGCTTTTTTTCAAAGATTTTATGTATTGCTCACGAAGGGTATTGGCAACAAAAACAAACTACGTTCGGTCTGCTTGAGCCACTCTAATTCCCCGACTTTATGTATTATGTCTGGAATGATAGGTACCAGTTTGTAGACAAACATAGGTACATTAATGAGTCTGTAGCTATGGCAATATATATATATATATATATATATATATATATATATATATATATATATATATATGGTGTGTGTGTGTGTATGTGTGTGTATGTGTGTGTGTATCTACTTATTTTTTAGCTATGAGTCTTAATAGAAAGTGATATATCACTAAAAGATGTAATTATCAGTAAATAACTTTTGTTTCGCGGATAGTGAAAATGACATTCCAATATTTTCTTGAAAAGTGATTTCGAGTGATTAGTAAAATGCCTGGCGAGTCGTTAACTTAGAATGAACAGATTTATCAATGTGCTTAAATTCCCCGAACTCGGTGTATAGAGATGCGTGTATGTGTGCGTGTGTGTGTGTTCAACTGTTCATGTACAAGTGTGTGTATATGTACGTGTGAGTATATACGACCAGGGAGATGGGATATATATATATATATATATATATATATATATATATATATATATATATATATATATATATACATATATATATACATATAATTGCTATGATTAAGTATCACTTTTTGATATTTGATAGTTTATAAATTCTATGACCGATTTTCTAATCATCATACTGTTCATATACATGTGTGTATGTGTGTGACTATATACGACATTGGATATATATATATATATATATATATATATATAGAGAGAGAGAGAGAGAGAGAGAGAAAGAAAGAGAGAGAGAGGGAGAGGGAGAGAGAGCGAGAAACATAAATATATGTATATATATATACATACATATATATACATATATATATACACATATATGTATATAAATAGACATATATAATTGTTATTATTAAATATCATTTTTTGATATTGTATAGTATGTAAATTCTATGACTGATTTTCTAATTATCATGATGTTTATGTGAGTGTGTGTGTGTGTGTGTGTGTGTGTGCACTGTTCATATACATGTGTGTGTACGTATGTGTAGAGTATATACGACAAGGGAGATAGGATATATATGTTTACATAAAGAGAGAGAGAGAGAGAGTGATAGACACACACATATATATATATATATATATATATATAATTGAAATGATTAAATATTACATATTGATAGTAGATACTTTGTGAAGTCAATGACCGATTTTCTTATTATCATAATGTTTTTTCGTGTGTACGTCAGTTTTTTTTTTTTGTTTTGTTGAGATTTTAAGAGACAAAAGGTCAATCTTAGTCACCTACCTCCATAAATAGAAATCAACTTTCACCTCTGAGAATTAGGTTTACATTTTGAAGAATTAACATCGCAGCATTCAAACTGAATTCCCTCAAGTGTATTTGAACCACTCTCCTTAGGGATGAGCTACTGTTCATGCAGGCGACGCCCTGAGACCAAAGCAGGAAGGATTTAGGGGCCCATGACCAGTTTTACATAGGCATCCAGATCACTCTCAGTCTGCCCCTCTCTCTCACTCTCTCTCTCTCTCTCTCTCTCTCTCTCTCTCTCTCTCTCTCTCTCTCTATATATATATATATATATATATATATATATATATATATATATATAAGTGGGGTTTGAGTGCGTGTGTTCATGTGTACGTGCATATATATATATATATATATATATATATATATATATATATATATATATATATATATATATATATATATACACACACAAACATACACACACACCTACAAACACACTTATATATACGTATATCAAGACGGATGGAAATTTACAATAATTATATCTCCAGATATCTATTTACAATTTAGTTGTTATTGATCTGTCATTTCATTTCCTTCTCTCTCTCTCCCTTTATATATGTACATACATACATACATACATACATATATATATATATATATATATATATATATATATATATATATATATATATATATATATATATATATAAAACCTGTGTTTTCTTCATTGTCCAAGAAAATTGTTTCGTGATTTTTCAATTATATGCACATTAGAACCTTAAAATCCATAATTACTTTTAGTTTATAAATTAAGTATACGTTGTGAATTGTATATCAATATATGAGGTTTTGTGTCACTTATGTGTACAAACACACAGCTATAAATATACATTCCCAAGAGAATATATTTATATATATACGTTATATATATATATATATACGTTATATATATACGTTATATATATATATATATATATATATATATATATATATATATATATATATATATATATATATATATATACGCACTTTATACTTGTATACGTACATGAAAACATGAAACTGTGTATAAGTTAATACGTACGTGTTTATTTACAAGCTATATAAGTGTAAATACAGAGTAAACCCCTTGAACACGTGGGGCAGAGTACAGTCACGTGCCCTTTAATATAAAAACAATCCTACTAGATCATCTTCGAACCTACCAACTTTCCAGTCTTCACAGACAGATAATTATGCTACACAGTCGCAGTTAGATTTTACAAGAGTCCAAAGGTATTAGCAACCAGCGAGTAGAATAAACAGTATACAACTTATTTCTATGCTTAAATTTAAAAAAGGGTGGAGGCATTCGAAGATCTAGCTTTAGCTTGGATTTGAACTCATGCCGCTTGAGATCTGGGATTGGGGTGAGGCTATATAACCTTTTTGTATTTTACCAAGCAGATATGCCCTTCCTACATCAGGATTTCTTTCCAATGGATAAACGAATGAAGTTTGGTTCAAATGGGATCCTACACACAATGTACTTGTATAATCCTCATTTTCCTTCCGTAAACTTCCAGCTAAAAATCTAGGTGTGTGTTTTTTAACGAAACGTAGTTGTTAAAAAAAAATTGTATACACGGTATTATCTATTTTTCATTCGAAATTAAAGCTTAAGGTGTGTGCAGATTACCTATGGTGGCAGGTTATATGTAGTGAAATGCAGCTATTCCATTTCGGATTAAATACAGGTTGTCCCAAAAGTAACGCCCGATTTTTTCCTAAAACAATTCAACTGAGGCAATGAACAAACTATAGATATAATAGAAAATTCAATAAAGTTCAGTCAATTTAGTATTTTCCCAAGTTGTAGTCCTTGTCCTCGTATAAATGGAAAATTGTTAATAAAACATTGATGAGCATTGTGAAAATGAGTTCTGTATTTTCTGACTTAATAAGTTAAGAATACAGTAGAGAGTATTGGAGTATCGAGGAGATTTGCTGTCACTTGATCTCCAGGAAGAGCCACCAGAAACTACCGGTAGATCCGGCCTCAAATTCACTGGTGCCCCGGACGAGCTGGACTTCGGTGCTCTTGAAAGTATATAACTGTCAGATATTCCTGAAAATTCTGACTTCCTGGATTTTCATATTTTGACAGTGCCCCACTAATTGCCCACCCAACCAGCCAGCCTAGTGTAGTACAGATTCTTCTCTCTTTGAGAGCAGTGTGTCTATGTGTGCATTCCCTGGCACCCCTGATCAATTTTTTTGGGGGGCAACAACCTTGAAAATATGTATGTGCACACCACTAAGCACCATCTAAAAACATTTTTTTTTCTTTTTTGTGGGCAGGGTCTCTATGGTCATTAAGTGGACCAACCATGTCAAAATTTTGTGTTGGTATTTTTCAAGAAAATTTTTATCAATTTTTTTACGTGATTAGCTCCAGTACACGCGTAGGCTACGGTGATTCGTTTATGCAAGGTACACATAGCTTAATTTGTTCATTTTCCCATTTTTCTATTCATATTTATGTTTAGAAAGTCCTACTTAGTCTAAGACGTATTACAATCATCCCCGCGAACATTGCAACCTGGGTGACTTCGTGTATTGCTGGTACCAAGGATTGAGCCTGACTACACAGGTGTGACACCTCAATGAGCATAAATAATCATAAATTATTAGAGTAATAGCGGAGCAAGGAAACAAACAATCTCTACCGATAAAATCATCTCCTCTGCAATTACACAGAAACAATAAAGATAACAAGAGAAAATTCAGAAAACAATTATGAACATAATATTCTCCAAACTTCGCTAACGGGGAGAAAGATGGAACGCGTTGAGCGTAACTAATGCTTTAAAACCAGCAACGATTTCAATTCATTGTGAGTGAGGACAAAGAAGGCCGTAGTATGACAGAACCGGCCTTTTTATATAAGTAAATTGCTGGTACATGACAGAGAATATAAACTGACACATTTTGTTTACATCAAAGAGAGGAAGCGAGGGACACCGACTAGGGTGAAGGGTATAATTTGAGGGAGGATGCCCCTCCAGTCGTGACGAGGTTCTTTTTTTTTTTGATACACAGACCAGACACTCCCATCCTTCACCTCTCTCTCTCTCTTTCTCTCTCTCTCTCCCTCTCTCCCACAAACACACACAGACGAACATACATACAGAGAGACACGAGAATAGAGTGGATATAAAGTCCTTGGGCACAATTAAATACATTTTTATATAATCTTATTAAGATGCTCGATACTTGAATTAAAATCTCCCAGTAGACTTCTAAACGAGATCTATGGAACTTATATATATATATATATATATATATATATATATATATATATATATATATATATATATATATATATATATATATATATATATATATATATATGTATATTCCAATAATTTCAATATATATATATTTAGCTCTGCATTAATTGCTGTGAGAATCATTTCCTGATCGACTTTGTGTTGCCATGTAAATCTATTAACTGTCCTTGTTGCCTACAGGAAATGAGAACCCTTTTTTAAGGAGTCCTCATATCTCTCCCATGGGGTTCATCTCTCCTCTGAACAGTTGCATTGTTAGCCTGAATTCAATAACCCAAAGTTGCCTCTTAATGCCATTTAAACGCAATTGGCTATCCTCAAAACGTGTTGGGCTTCTTATGTCATGATACGATATCGAATCATACCACTGTAAAAAAACAAACAAAAACGTCTTTTCCTTTTAAACCACTGGTTCCTCCCTGGTTCTGAATCGCTCCATAAAATGACCTTGTGTCAAACGAGACCCAAGTTCCTTGAGAATGAAAATCCTCGCAGCGTATACGTTCTTTATTGTACGTAGACACGCACAGGTAATCTTGCTCGCAAAAGCAACAGACACAGACCTCATTCCCTTCCCACTCTCAAGTAACATCCCCTCCCTAGTCACGCATGCACGCCTGCGTAGACACAAATAGAGAAACGGAGAGGGCGTGAACCATGTTGGGACCGCTTCCTACGTTTTCACAAAAGACAACAAAATTGAGCTAAAAATGTGCATGAAGTGAATCTTTTTGGCATGGTTAATAGTTTTAAGTGAGCGAGTGTCTGGATCTGGCGACCGGTTAAATGGCTCTAAATCAGCGAAGAGATGAAGAATAAAGCCAAGAGGTCTTCTTACTAAACCCCGTCAAAGGCGGGTTCTTTTGGGTGGTCCCTGACAATCATTTCTACCACACACGAACTTCTAGATGTGCAGTTATCCCACGCATTTTCAAATTTCGCCTTGTGTTATCTTTTCGCTTTTACGCCCCCCCCCCCCGAAATCCCCCAAAAGCAAAAACAACGAATAATAGAAATATCTATTATGGTTAGTTCTGCAGTTGGTCGTTTTAGAAGCAGCGCACATTCTCCCCCCCCCCTCTCTCTCTCCAATATCCTAGGCTCCTGTATCTCCTACCAAGCCAACATATGACGGCACAGCCTCGATTGAAGTTTTGGAATATGCCAAAAAAAAAAAAAATCTTTCAATAAATAAAAAAAATGATGGAATCAATGACAAATCTCTAGTTTTCAAGTTATTAGCTATATATTCAAATATATATGTGTGTATGTGTGTGTGTGAGAGAGAGAGAGAGAGAGAGAGAGAGTGAGTGTGTGTGAGTGTATGTATACTTATAAATGCGTCATATCATTTGAAACTCTATTTCAAAAGACCTCCCATTATTACACGGCGAATACGTCATTTGGCCAAGACGCCTCGTTATGGCAGCTACTTATCGATCACAGGTTCGATTCCTGTAGCAGCCAATTCTTAATTGTTTATTTCCTTAATGCAGTCTTAGCCAAATGATGCATTCACCGTGTTCTAATGGGAGGTCATTTCAAATAGAGTTTCAATTGATATATCGTATTCATAAGTATTCTTTAAACCCATTTCCTAACAATATATATTTGTGTATATGAACAGTTATATATATATATATATATATATATATATATATATATATATATATATATATGAACAGTTTCATATATATATATATATATATATATATATATATAGTTATATATAGTTATATATATATATAGTTATATATATATATAGTTATATATATATATAGTTATATATATATATAGTTATATATATATATATATAGTTATATATATAACTACACATATATAGAGTGTATGTAA
>OY735230.1:8236585-8239085 GCA_963457665.1 Thysanoteuthis rhombus
AGCAACGACACACACACACACACACACACACACACATATATATATATATATATATATATATATATATATATATATGTATATATTGTCCAGATCAGGCTAGCATTATAGCATAATATGATGATATATTAATAATATACAGCAATTTCTGATATGTGATGGATTTATTCCATAGAGTGCTTGATACATTCAACTTTATTCTATGGAAGTTGAATTGTTCTAGAGGAGAGCTGGGCCTGATGAGGCCTGGAGAGGGCAAAAACATGAGCTAGTTTGTGTAGCAAATCCACATTCTACTATATATATATATATATATATATATATATATATATATATATGTGTGTGTGTGTGTGTGTGTGTGTGTGTGTGTGTGTATATATATGTAGAGAGACAGACAGACAGACAGACAGACAGATAGACAGATGGACAGAGACTGAGACAGAGAACGGTCAAGAGAGACACAAATAGACAAAGAGACAGAGTGAGGGAAAGATAGAAAATGGAGGTAGCCGAACACAAATGATTTAATTTTCTTCTCTTTTTGTTTTCCATCTTACTTCGGTCTCCAGTCTCCAGTCGCCGATCACGCGTGGAGTGAAACAGCGTGGTCTGGACAATTCTTGAACTTTGTCGAAAACAAGACGCAGATTCTTATATAATTTTTTTTTTCTCATGAAAGACAAAAATACACACACGCGTACACAGAATTGAAGATGTATACACAAACAGGGTAAATCAGTTCGAACGCGTGTAGACAATTGAACACAATATGACCTCCGATCTTTCTGTTTGGTTGATACATTTTCCAATATTTGGACGGGGCAAATTTTAACCCCATTATTTTACGTTTGGCTGATGACAAAGATCGTTAAATAAAATAGATTATTTATGATGATTATTATTTATTACTATGGCAGGTTTGCTTAGTCACTGAATAGAAACCGTCATGTGACCAACGCCTTTTGGCAGCATGTCGTATTGGTAGTGATCAATTTAAACATTGGAAAAAAAGTGGTGATCAATGAATAAGTTACTCCTCTCACCTTTTCTCCGATAGTGATCATTGTAAAAGGGTAGGCGAGAACACAGCCGGACATAAACTCACGGATCAATTTAGCATAAATGTACATTGTAAATTGCTCCCATCACGCATCTGTTTATGGAGTGGACAAAAAATGTTTTAGCAGATATAATAAATAGTAAATATTCGAATCTTCAGCCCTTTAGCCCAATTAGTGTGGCATGTACGCATGATACATAGACAGCCAACCAGCTAACTAGACCTGCTTAAAAACTGAAGAAACCTATGTTGACAGTTTTGGTTCAAGGTTTCTAATGTTTTTTTGGTTTGACTCTGTGCTCCAGGTGTCATTTGGACAATGTTTCTGTAGGTCTCAATAGACAACGAAACCACATTCAGCTTGGGTGAAGTTTACGGAAATCCTGGGACAACCCAGCCGACAAAATCCTCCCTTCAGACCCACTGAGGTAGTTGAAGAGAACGCACAGTACGATACCTTTGTCGTCAGTTTATCTGCAGGAGCTGCCAGGAGGAATTCAAAGTTAGTATCCAACCGCCTTAGGGGTCTCCACTCTATGGTTTAGAACCAGAGTTGTCCTTATCGTAGACTTGTCGCTCTCTCAAGGCTACAGAACGCAGTCTCTCCTGCCGATTCCTCCATGACTGGAGGAGGGGGAAAGATGGATTCATGCCTTTCCCTTGGGCAGGCTTGGAAGAACAACTTTTAGGGATTTTTTTAAACTCCCAGCCACTCTAAATAGGGTTTTAGTGTGGGGTTCAATTAGCAATGTGAATTCATGCTAAACTGGTCCCCTTAATTTCTGTTCGGTAGCATTCATGGTTTTTTTTTATTGTTTTTTTTTTGAAATTCGAACTTTTTTCTATGATCGTTCAACACAAGGTGAGAAAAGTAATTAATTGATCACCCTTCTTTCAACCTTTTCTAATTGATCAACATCCCCCAAGACGGTATGTTGCCAAAAGACATTGGTCAACAGAAGTTTCTATTGAATGACAAACCAGACGTCCTATTATTATTATTATTATTATTATTATTATTATTATTATTATTATTATTATTATTATTATTATTATTATCAATAATAATAATCCATTTTCAATAGGTGTCTTGCAGTTTATGCAGGGGTTTGAATGACTGCAAGTCTCCTAAAATCTCTAGCACCCTCCTCAGTATTCTTGCAGTCTCCAATAAAAGCCATGCCGACGAAGAGACGTTTTTTAAACAAGATATTTGGGGATGGGGTAGAGGGTGGAGCGAGCTTGATCGATACCTTTCCCATGGACATTGGTGATAAGCGAACTCAGTCTCAGTCAAATTAATTTCCTGTTACTCCCTGCCAGGTCACTCAAAGGTTTCTGTAGAAATCGTTCTCTTCCTAGGAGGATTAATGGATCGCCACGGGAAGCTCTGCACTTGCTCCTTGCTACTTACAGCACCCAGTATACCCACAATTTGACCGT
>OY735230.1:8244085-8289085 GCA_963457665.1 Thysanoteuthis rhombus
ATATATATATATATATATATCACAGGAAGTGGATTTGCTACACAAACAAGTTTATGTTTCTGCCCTCTCTGGGCTTCATGAGGCAAATGATTGTATGTGTTTTTAGATTCTAATTAGGTGAGAGTCTTGTGGATGTTACTATGAGTGAGACGAGTTATTCATTTTATTTTAATTTCAGCATAAAATTGAATGTATCGAGCACTCTATGAAATAAATCCATCACATATCAGACATTGCTTTATATTATGCTATATTGCTAACATGATCTGTATTATATATATATATATATATATATATATATATATATATATATATATATATATATATATATATATATAAGAATAAGGCCTCTCTACACAAACACGTTTATGTTTCTGCTTTGTTTGGACTTTTTCAAGCGAATTGACTGAATTCGATCAAGAAGCCCATTCGTCTGAAGAAGTCCAAACAAGGCAGAAACATAAACGTGTTTGTGTAGAGGATCCTAACTCTATAACATGTTAAATTCTACTCTAAATCAACTTGATATTTTATGGTGAATGTATCGTGCACTTCATGAAATAAACTCATCATATATCGGATATCATATATCATATTGCATTCTTGCGGTTCCGAATGCTGAAATTTATTAACAATGTTTCTTTTTAACAGAATCAAATTGTTATTTCTATCTAAAATCTTGTTCAGAATCCTTCGAGAAGATTGGAAAGGCTAACTAAGATTGCTTTTTGGAAGAAGTTGTTAGTTAAATAGCTTTAAACTAGATCAATACCCATTTTGTGAAGAATCCAAGAAACATGGAGTTTGTGCTTGTTCGAATACTAGTCAACCTTTGATGCGTCCAGTATATGTATTTACTAATACATGTGTTGGATATTCACATGTATACTTACGTACGACTTGACTGTGTCTCTCTTCATGCATATGTTACATAGGTATATGATAGATATCTCTTCTATCATATGAAATAACTGATTCGGTTCCTCACTGTGACCTCCCCCCTTGGACACTGGCATTGAGCAACTTAATTTGGCGCAAGTTTTGCATGCAAACTTAATTCATCTATCAGAGGGTTTTTAAATTTTTTTGAGAAAAAAAAAATTCAAGATTTTTAAAGGAGATCTATTTGAAATATAACAATAATGCTAAACTGAATCCACACTTCCCGTTCAGTATACCTGTATATAGTTTGTTTGTATTGTGGGTTTGATGTGATTCTATAGAATGTTGATGAAAGCGACAATTGGAAGAAAACTTCAAGATGTTGGTGTTACATCTGGACGGAATAATAAAAGATTTTGATTGGTAACACCTACTTTCTCTTGGGTTTCTTTTTCTTCACCTTCCAATTGTCACTTTCATCAACATACATGGTTTACATGTGAAACCCTCCCTGTACCGGTTCGGTGGCTTTTAGCTAATTCGAATATTCCTGTAGATCGCCATCACCAGTCGGTCATTTCTTTTATTTTTGTACTAAAACGTCACTTATACTATTTTCTCTGATTTAGTAAATCTATCTCCGAATAGTCTACATTTGCTCTCTTGGTGTGTCCTGTCTATCTAGGCCTCACTATAGTTGGTGCTTAAAGATTTGTTCTTTGTTGATTCAATCTCTCTCTTCAAATGTCCTCTTCGCGACCATATCTGTTTTGCAGTTTTCTGATCCTAATATATGTCCTTCTGCCAGTTATCGTACAAATTTCGGCTGTTGTAATCAATCTTTCATTACTCAAGTATTCTATTGATTTTACTTTCCAGAAGAGCCTCTGGCTCGTGCATATAACATTTGTCTACATGGCTGTACATTAGTCGTTTGCACTGTTCCCAGTGTACGAACATTGGTACCCTGTCGGGCCCATTCTTGCACTCCTTTTGGGTCAGTTTACAACATTCGATGGTTACGTGGTTTTCCATTTCATATCTTTCCCTAAAAGACGGCATTTTCTGTTTTGAAAGATTTTCTCGAATTCATCATGATTTAGATTGTCTCAATGCATTTGTCCTGCCGTCATGAAAGATTCTGTTTCTCTCTTTAGATGTCCTTTGTGTAGCCATGTCTATGATCGTCCTTCTGTGATATTTGTTTACTGCTCTTCAAATTATCCGTGGAGTTTTGGTCGCTCAGTACTTTCTCCTTGTGTTGATTTTGTTTTTGTACGAGTGGGGATACCGCCTATCAAGTCACAACAAGGGCCCCAGACAGAGAGTACTGTTCTCAGTATGTGTGACTTAATCAAAAGAGCCGACGTCATAGTTATCATCAGCATTAGCATTCCGTTCTTATAAACTAGTGAGACTTCTTGCTCCGTGTGTCCACCATCATTATGATCATCAGTCATCCATTCTTCAACTGTCGGTGCCTCAAAATAAATATTCACTCAAAATTGTCTCATCTTTGCAATGGAAGATTATTTTCGCTCCAGGTATACCCATCAAAAATCCACCAAAAAGTGACATTCTTCCATTTCCCCTTCAAGTACCAACGGCTTATCAGTAAACAATTACAGCTGGACCTAGATGCCGGCTCAAAGACCAATAGTTCGACTTATGAGATCCAAGCAAAACAAATCTTAATTTAAAAATCTCTTTCCCATAGTATATATATATATATATATATATATATATATATATATATATATATATATATATATATGATAATTGTTATGGGACAGATGTAGTATTTTCAAAGTAAGACCTCTCGAAGTCTTCAAATAAACAGTCCCAAATTGCTACGCCTATTTTGGAGCATTCATTTTGGGACAATACATGATGTTTTTCGAACGATTGTTCGAAAAAGAATCTACCAAACCGAAGTTTCGCCTCACCTATCCGTTGTTCTAATAGTAGTCTTGGTAGCATTAGTGATAACGGAGTTCGTAGTAGAAATGATGGTTACCTTGGTAACGACTGTTTTCTCTCTCCAAGGCTATCACAGATTTAACACGTATGTCAATAGTAAACCACGAGGTTCTTTTGTTTTTCGTAGCTCTGTCTCAGAAAACTTATCACATTCAGCTGTAATTCTCTAGAAATGACTAATCACAATGATTATGGGACAGAGAGAGTATTTGAATTTGGAAATCGTCTCTCTCTTTTCTGCATCTGTGGTAACGAGGCTCATGAGCTAGGTTCCTATGGAGAACCCATGAATCATTGCCGTCTCGGATTCTGATATACAGCCTTTTCGTGTTGTTGTTCTGGGTTTGTTTTTTTCACACGTATAAGATTGTATACCCATAGGAGGAAAATCTTTGCTAGGGCCTTGAACTTTTTTTGTTTTTTTTCCTTTGTTCGTACCAAGGAATTTTTCGAAGACATAGCAATTGGTTTACTACTGAAAAAAAAAGTAATTATAAATGAGTTGAATATTGTTATTTCGGGGGTCCAAGTCGGTAAAAATTGGAATGTTATTTATGGAAATTCATCTTGAAATTGACACGGATATTCCATGGTGAGTTCTTGGTGAGAAAGATTTCAAATATTACGGATAATTAAGTCTGTAGGATGGTCGGTGTACCAGATAGATAGATAGATAAATAGATACGTCGATGCATTTGTTTTGATAGACACACCAGCATATATATATATATATATATATATATATATATATATATATATATATATATATATATATATACATATATGTATACATATATATATATACACATACACATATATATACACATATATATATATACATACACATATATATACATACAGAGAGAGAACAATGATACAGTATACAACAAACGTGTGTATATGAATTATTGTATCAAATAGCTCTTAGATTTTATATCAAGTTCTAAATATTAGATTGTCATATATATATATATATATATATATATATATATCGTAGCGATGGGGAACAGAAAGAGAAAGTTCTAGTTTCTTACGGACAGAGCTTGATAGATAACTAGACAGATGGATAATAACGGATAGATAGATAGATAGGGAGAGAGAGAGAGCTGTACTGAGAAATAGCCTGACGGATAGATAGATAAATAGATAGATAGATAGATAGATAGATAGATAGATAGATAGATAGATAGATATTAATTGTAAAAGACCCGAAAGCGGAATAAGGAACTTATTCAGTGAGAAAAGGTAAAGTAAAGACTGAGGTACGATATTACGAATTAACTTTTCGAACAAATATCCCAAACTTCGCGAGCCTCGAAGCGGTAGACAAAAAGTGAAGAACTCTGAAAAATGTTTGCAAGGCAGGAGTTTTAAGTACAGAGTTAAGTACTAGACGATGCTGAGGGGGGAAAGAAGAGAAAAAAAAGTTATAACCAACTCGTCTGAGCGAAGCAGGGCAAGATATTCGAAATACGGCCATAGCTGTGGTGGTGGTAGTGGCAGTCGTAAGAAGCAGAAGACTTTCGTCTTGGAAGCAGGCGTATGAAGAAAATGAAAAAAAAATGAGAACCAGAATGTTTGCGAAGAAAGGTTTGTTGAAACAGTGAGAGGGTAAAGCAGAGTGAGAGAGAAAGAGAAAGAAAGAGAGAGAGAGAAAAGAGAGAGAAGCAAAAACAGTGTTCGCAAGGAATCATGGGTAACCTTTGGCATCCATATGTCGAAGACACTCGACTAACAAGCATTTGTTAAAAGATTTTTTTCACGGGATACCCAGGGTCTTTGTAAGGTTTGGTTTGAGTCAAGGAATTACTTTTTGCTAGGAATTCTTGCCTGAAAAGTTGTCAAAAGGAGACCAAGGAAACGGTAAAATAATCTTTTTACCCAAAGATTTTTACGTACCTTTATGAACTAACAACAAACGAATTCTTCATTGAGGATATATAATTACATGTCTACACACTAAAAACACGTTCGTGGATTTTCATGTATACAAACTGGTGCACGAGTTATATTATCGCGTGTCTGTGACTTGAGTGTGACTGGTATAAGGAAATTTCTATACCCTGAAAATCAGGTACGTTTATTTTTGTTAATATTCAGAAATCAACTGCTACGCCAACTAAGTTGGAGACTCGTTTACCAGAGCTGTTTATCCGGACGTCTTAACATAAATACTGTACGTAGAGATCGATTTGGCGAAGTAAATAAGACTTAAGAACCATTTTTGTTCAAAGAAAAAGACTGAGCGATAAAAGAGAGAAAAAAAAGGAGGGTACAAAGAGAAGAAAATAAAAAAGTAAAGAGTGAAATATACCTTGTTTCAAAATCGGGAAAGAGTTACGAAGTGAAAAACTGAATTGAGAAAGACAGGGACTGGATTTGAGATTTAAAAAAAATAATAATTGTACAAAAAAAGGAAGAAAAGCAGTGAAAGAGGGAAAAGCCAAAGAAAGAAAGAGAAAGAGAAATATTGAAGAAGAAAGAAAACAAGGAGAACAAAAGGAAGGGATTACAGGAGCCAGGGAATTAATTTTTTTAAAGAATACAGGAGTAATATTTCCCAAGAGAACACGAATAAGTCGTCACTGGAGGAAAACAGAGAAGAAGAGTGAATCAAAAGAGGAGAGAGACAAGTTTAGAATTTCAAAGGAAGGAGAAAGTGATACGGAACAGGGAAAGAAGAAGTGAGAATAAGTTTGAGGAAGATAGAGAAGGAAAATATTAGAGATTTTCTAAAGCTTTCCAACACGTTCGTCACCATTATTCCGCGGGACCTAGGCAACGTTTCGACCATAGAGACTCTTGTGTCTTCTGATGCAAGACTGGCGGAAGATGTCCTGACCACCGCCGACCGGAAAGTTCACTATCGGGACGAATCGGTGGGTGGTGGAGGAGGGGGAGACGGTGGCGGCGGCGGAGGAGGAGGAGGGGGAGACGGAGGGGGAGGGGGTGACGGCGGCGGAGGAGGAGGAGGCACGGGCTCGACGGTGATCGAAGAGGACGAAGAAGAGGAAGAAGAAGAGGAGGAAGAGGACGACGACGACGAGGAAGGAGTTCTACGCCTCGCCAGAGGAGGAGGAGGAGGTGGAGGGGGAGGCGTACTGGCAGGAGGAGGAAGTGGAGTAGGAGAGAGTGGAGACGTTGTTCGTGGAGCCGGAGGAAGAGTCGGGGGAGGAGGAGGAGGAGAAGAAGAAGACGAAGAAGAAGAAGACGAAGAAGGTTTGGGTGATTCTTTTTTTCTTTCCTTTCTTTCCGTCTTTCTTTTTACAGGATATTCTTAATCATTATCTATGCACTAAAAGGTTCCATATTGACTTTTTAATTAACATGCACCTGGTTACTATAAATTACACACACACATACACACACACACACTTATATATATATATATATATATATATATATATATATATATATATATATATATATATGATTAGGAAATGGAGAAATATAACTCATTTATAATTATATATATATCACTCTGCCGAACATAAACTGTCCAATTTCATGATATATATATCATGAAGTTATCTTTGTTGTTATAATCCTCTTCATATTTTCAGATAGTTATTGAGAGAGAGAGAGAGAGAGAGAGAAAGAGAGAGAGAGAGAGAGAGAGTTACCTGTTATTTATACTTTTGCCATAGCTGATAATATCCAGTTTTTCCTCATTGTTGGCCATCCATATTTCAGCTGTTCCTCGTGATGCTCATAATGTTTAGCGGGGTTTCATCACAGTTGGGTGAGGGAAGCTAACTCAGTGTTGATAGATAACTAATACCCACTGTAAACAAATGTGAAGTAAGTTTTACTTTCAAAACCCGGTTAAGTAATCATTTATCAACCAATTTTTATCGATCCTTCTATTCCTACTGCGGAAACTTCATTTTGAGATTTTAATTACCGAGTTGATTTTATTTTGTCGACAGACATCAATAATTATGAAATTGAAGTTAATTTTGGATGACAAAAAACTACATACGAAACAGTCTAAAACCCATTTTAAGTGCGCAAAACTTGTTTTTTTTAACGATTAGATTTATGCTATTCTCTTGCCAATAAAACCAAATTAAAATTTCAAAGTGAATATTTGAATTATTGTGATACGTTTTTGAAAAAGTCTGTGATCATTGCTACAATTTGTTCAGTTTTTTCGGTCCTACGTAGTTGAGATGTTGTTGAGATGAGCAACGTATACGTTATACCATTTTATGCAGACATTTTTTAGGATCCTACATGCAAAATGTGAAATGTGTATCTGGTCAACAATCTTAGGTATGAACAATAACATAACATAGCATAATATGTGTGTTTCGAAGCAAAACGGACATTGACTTCCATGTATATATATATATATATGAATATATATATAAATATATATATAAATATATATATATATATATATGTATGTGTGTGTGTGTAGGCAAGGTGTATATAAACACATACACACAAACACACTCACACATATATATACATATACATATATATACATAGTATAAATAGTACGAATCAGGTTTAAAATATGATATAAACAATACCTGTGATGGATTTATTTCATAGGATGCTCAATACATTTGAACTTTTGGTTGGTTTGGAGTAGAACTGGAAATACATGGCACAAAGTAGATTTGTTACACAAACACGTTTATGTTTCTCCCCTGTTTGGTCCTATTCGTCTGGGGAGACCCCAAAAGGGCAGAAACGTAAATATGTTGGAGTTGCAAATCTATTTCCTGCGATATATATATATATATATATATATATATATATATGTATATATATATATATATATATATATATATATATATATATCAAGAATGCATTGCAATGTAATAATCTAATATAATACAATATCCGCTGTGATGGGTTTATTTAATAAAGTGTTCGATACATCCAACATTAAACATTAAATTGATTTAGAGTACAGTTTAAATTTAATGGAGTAAGGATTTGCTACATAATCACTTTTATGTTTCTACCATATATATATATATATATATATATATATATATATATATATATATATATATATATATGTATATATGTATGTATTTATTAAGAAATAAAAATGCCAACGTTTGTTGGAGGATATATATAGTAATTAGAGGAGAATAGATGACGAATGTATTCATCGTTTTAAACTAAAAACAATACGCATATATGTTGGTTCGTGCGAACAAAATTCTGTATTGTTTCACTGTTGCTTTCGATTGAGACCACACACGTACTCGTACAAACAATATATTTATATATATATATATATATATATATATATATATATATATATATATATATATATATATATATATTCATTCACTCATTTTGACACACATCTATACATACATACATATATATACCAAGATGAGTAAATATTTTTGTTAGGTTAATGTTAATCTTGATTCATCATCTTACCGTTGTCATTTCTTGAAAACAATTCTCTGGAATATTTCTATGGCTAATGATACCAAATTAATCAGCCTCAAAATCTATTTATGTTAACCTAATGCGCAATCACGCGATAAAAACGGCGGACCGGCATGGTGATTAACTTTGCACAATCGAAAACTTTCACGTATTATTTTAAGATAATCTTCTTTCTGATTTTTTTTCATTCATATCAATCTCCTATAACAGTCCATGGCTCTCGACATATAGGATCATTTTTCCCTGGCCTTGTTCCCGACTCGGAGTGAACAATTCTTCTTTCCTTAGTAATCTCTTAGACTTATTCCTCTCTTTGGAAAAAAAAAAAAAAGAAAATACCACCATGAAAATTTAAAATTGCGCGCAATTACAATATGAGACAGAGTAAATAAATTCACATTTCTCTCATTTCTGCTAGAACTACTGCCTACCACTACAACTACCACACCTACCATCACGACTACAACTACTACTATTCCTACTACTACTACTACTACTCCAACTATCTCCACTACTACCACTACTGTTGCTGCTGCTGCCCCAAATGTTATCTCTCCCTTTTCTTCTTAGCGACTGTAAAGAAAAAGTTTTTCAAGTTCTTACGGTATTCGCAGTAGAGAAATTCTTCAGGCTAAACTAATTTTGTGTTGTAAAGAATCCTCAGAATCTGTCCTCATTGCAATTTGCAGTTAAAGACTTCTCTCATTAGGAAAATGGGTACTTCTTTGACACTTATGACATACCGTCGTCCAACCCAGAAAAAAACAGCACAAGAATCAAGTTTTTTTTTCGCAGATATTTTTGGGGGCTTTTGAACCATAAGACCTTCCTCTCCTCGATGAATTTATCAGTTTTCTTAAAAAGTAATTTTTCTACGAGTTTTAGAAGGGGGTCCTATTTACACGAGATATATCATGCGAAAACGATCCCTAACTTTGCGCCAATCCCGTCATTCGTATATACACGGTTCACCCTTTCCTTGTTTGATTTTTCAAATGTCTACATTTTACGAAATCGTCAGTTAAGACATTATCACAATTATTAGATATTCCTAAAAATTTGTTTGATAAAGCAAGAGATTCCGTATCAGGGGAATATTTTATTTGTTCGCAAAGTTTTTGATACTTCGTGCACACGAATGACGGAAATGGCACAAAATAAGGGCTCGTTTTCACATTATGTTTAAATTGTAAACTGGACCCCCACTTTAAAAAACCAACTTTTTTCCAAACCGACAATTACATTGAGGTGTGGGAAGGTCTTCAGGATCAAAAGGAAAAGAAAATAGTTGCGAAAAAAATCTTGAAAATTTTTTTTTTTTTGAGGCGAGACCACGGCATCTCAGAAGAGCCCGTTTTACTGTTGAAGACTGTACTCTCATTGAAAAAAATGGATTCTAATTTCTTCCCTCAACAATTCTATTCAACTTCTAAATTTATCACACTGTTATGCACGATGGGATTGGTGACCCAAGTTCAAACTGTGTTTGGAGAGATTTGTGATCACTTCGCAGTAAAACTCTTGGGGAAGGAGCAAATCCATATCTCATACTTCAAGCTATGGGTAAAATTGCTAGGTAGATTGATGGCGTGGGAAGGCAACCAGTATAGGAGAAGGATAACTGATTCCAAATCAAAGAGTGAAGACACTTAAAGGTGGTTTGATTCCCTTCCGGCAGCTCCTGCAGCCACACTGACGCCAGACGTATCGCACTCTTCCTTTCCTTTCGAATACATCAGCGAAGTCGAGAGGGTAATTCTAACGATTGGGCATATCAGGTTCTCCATAGCCTTTGCCCGGGCAAAGGGTTTGGGGAGGGCGTTCCATTGTCTGTATTGACAGAACGGAAGCCATTCCTGTACAATACAACCCGTAAACAACTTTGTGTATCGCAATCAATGGGCTTAGATGAAAGTGTAATATCTTTTTTCTTTGTCGTGTTTTAATCTTCGGACGGAACGCAGTATGAATAAGGCGAGTCTAGTTCTGGGGATTCAGATCCAAGGAAGCACCTCCCAATTACGAATGGGAGGGTCGAGAGTTGTCGTGACACCTTCGTGACACTTGGTCGTCAGGAACTAAACAACTTTTGTCCTTGTCGAAACGTACGCGTGTCGGTACCCACATGAAACCGAACACGGGTCACATTTCGTCCTCGTTGGGTTAGCGCTTGAATGTTGCGTGTCCCCGTTGAGAAAGGAAATTTGGTTTGCAGGTTTGCATTTTCACATATTTCTCTTTTTGTCTCAACAACAGAGTTCGATGGTCCGACTCTTGCAAGCCCTACTTCATGCGTCCGTTTGATAGACGACCGACCTTTCGAACCGCTTCCGTCCGTCGAGAACACCCGAAATGTTCATTCATTTTTTGATTCATAGCATCTCTAGTAAGCCTGAATGTTAATAATGCTTTCATCATTTCCTGACCACCGACAATCCCTTTTTTCCTGAATCTCAGAGCATTCTTTTGTGAAATTGTTATACTCGTCTATGGTAAAATCGATTATAACGCATGCATTTAAAAGATATGATATGCATATTATGTCATATACGTTTGCATTAATTCTGGACTATTAACAATACCTTCGTTAGTGATTTTTCATTAAAACTCTAGTATGTCTGAATGTTAGTAATGCTTTCATCATTTCCTGACCACCGACAATCCATTCCTATTGTAAAACCAGTTATAACACCTTTCTCTCGTAAAATTGTTATACTCCTCTAATTTAAAATCGATTACAACGCATGCATTTTAAAGATATGATAAGCATATCATGTCAAATATGTTTGCATTAATTCCGGACCATTAACAATACCTCCCTTAGTGATTTTTCAGTGCATTTACATTATACATATAAGAGTCTCATTCTGTCATTAATGCTTGCAATTGTTCCTGGCCTCAGTGGTGTGATATGAGGTAGATATATTGTAAGAAAGTAACTTATCACCATTAACATAGTCAACAAACAGAGTCCGAATTTCCGTTGGGTTTACATGTGTTCACCTAATATCCTTGGGAAGACATGAATCCACACCCTTACCCATTCACAGATATCTTTCCCATTCGCAGATATCTTGACAAAATAATGTTTCATCGCTGGCATGGTTAACGAGCAGTTGAGTGTATCATTGGGCAAACCAACCCCTCACAGTCCTGGTAGCATTAAAAGTAAAAATGCTGTTGAGCTCATTGTTAATCTTGACAGCGTCCAATCGATACAAGAACGATAATGGCCCTACTGTAGATGCTCTGTTCTAGTAGAGAACTTGTGGTTCACGGACAATCTCCAGAATTGATTTAACACTGCTGACCAAGTTGGAAGAGGTATATGCATTCACTCACGTCTGTCCATCTGATTCTATGTCTCTCTGTTTACGAAATATCCCCAGAGGTTCACAATGAATCTTATGGATTAAAAGAGAATTACTTTGATTTGAAGGTGGATCCAGGAATATTATTTCGATTGAGAGATTTTTTTTTCATCAACCTAGGTATTCATGCACGTGTATCCACACAACATCCCAAACAGTTCCGAATTAATCTCAGTAAAGTCTTGCAGAAGGGTGGGCCATACGCTGAGGCAGATCCAGGAATCTTTTACAGCCCCACCCCATCTATTTGTACCAATAGAGTTGCTATAAGCATGAACTCTTTGGGTGATTTCTTGTTCTAGGCGAGTTTAAAGAGGGTAGAGTTTTTATAAGTCCTTAAGACAAGTTCCTAGTTTGATGTACTCTTCATGAAATGTAGGATTAAACCATTTTGAGTCAGTCCTCCGATTTCGCCGGTTTCTATTTCGCATGTATGATCATTCGTGCATTGGTCATCAATATATATATATATATATATATATATATATATATATATATATATATATATATATATATATATATATACGTGTGTGTGTGTGTGTGTGTTATTGAATTTGAATGACAAAGATTTTCAGTTTAATTTTGTTGTCAACTCACCCTGTGAGTGAATGAGTGCTAAAAAACTGGATCAAGATAGGAAATGATCCCTCCCAAGTCCATCGTATTGTTGGTCCATTTCGAGTTTTTTCGACCATTCTTGGTCAACATCAAGAACAAGTGACGTGTGTAAAAAACTTTGGACTGTTCCAACAAGATATGGACCCTGTATTGTGGCGAATCATTCGCCGACTACATGAATTAATTCAAAAACTCAACATGAGAACCTTGCCAGTCACATTCAATAAAACATGTTTGAAGAAAGCTGCTGCCCAAATAAAGGCGTCATATATATATATATATATATATATATATATATATATATACATATATATATATATGGATAGATATATATATATATACACACAATTTGCAAGAATACACTCACTAGCATATATATGTGTGTGTTTATATTTATGAAGTCAAGTTCAATAAAACATACTTAAGAGGAAAGCTGCTACCCAAATATATAAGTGATTATATATATATATATATATATATATATATATATATATATATATATATATATATATATATATATAAATATATATATATATATATATATATATATATATATTCATATAAGAAAGCTTTACAGCTTTAAACACTTAACATAATTTCAAATTTAGAAGTATATATATAAATCAAATTCAATAAAATGTTTAGACGAAAAGCTGCAGCACATATAAAAGTGTTATATATATATATATATATATATATATATATATACATATATATATATATATATATATATAGTTTCAAGAACACGTACAGGAACATATACGTGTATACATACACACAGACATATATATATATATATATATATATATATATATATATATATATATATATATATATATATATATACATATATATATATATATATATATATATATATATATAGTTTTGAGAACACACATACATATATATTTATATATAGTTTTGAGAACACACATATAAGTACATAAATATATATATATATATATATTTATATGTGTGTAGTTTTAAAAACACACACATGCATATATATATATATATATATATATATATATATATATATATATATATATATATATATATATATATATCTAGTTTTGATATGCCTATCAATTGAATGGTTGAATATGCAAGATAAAAATGCATTAAACATGTTCAGTGCCTTTTTCGCGTCACTTGTTTTGATTTTGTTGCTAGCATTCTGGCTGTAACCCAATTTCGTCGGGACAACTGCTGCGGATTGAATTACATAATAACTTGCGAGTCGCACGCAACATAACAAGAGTTAGGAGTTAGGCTAAGTGGTGAGAACACTGGGCTGGTGGACGAGAAGTAGTGGAGGTTCCCCCCTTTTTTTATTCAACCTTGCTGCGTTGGGGTCGGTTTAGCTCTTGTTTCACGTAAATCAGGGGTACCCAAGAGATATCTGTATTTCAGGAACCGTCAACCATAACTGTTGAGAAACTGTCGACGTAGGTTTCCTTCGGTTTTCAAGTGATTCAGGCTGATTGGCTATTCATGCATTTGTCATGCGTCCTGGTTGCACCACTGTAGCTAGAGGATTGGAAATTTTAAACATTCACTCATTATGGCCATAAAAACAGTTTTTTTTTTCTTGAAAAATCTCCCTCAAAATAATTTTTTTGGTGGGGGAGGGTACAATCTACAATGTAAGTTTATGCTAAACTGGTCCCATAAATAGTGTTTGGTTGAAAATCGACGTATTCGTTGATAACTTTTTTATCCCATTGCTTTTTCAATTGAACACCAACGTGCTGCCAAAAGACGTTGGTCACTTGATCGTTTCTTTCAACTGATTAACCAGACCTGCTTTAGTTTTTTGAAAAGACACACACACTCTCTCTCCCTCACACACATACACATATTTGTAAAAATGCCCCCCACACACGCGTGAACACTTATAGATAGATATAGATATATAAGCATGTGTATCTCAATAAATCCGAAGCCAAATGATAGACAGAACATTCATTTTAAACAGCAAATATTTTTTGAACATAGTATCATCCCTTGTCAATGCACTTGATCTAACGCTCCTTCATTGCACATTCTTTAGAAACAATTATGTGTAATACGATAGCTTTATATATATCGATTATATAATAACTTTCATGAATAATTGAATGTACCAACTCATTTTGTGTGTGTATACATGTGTGTGTGTGTGTATTGAAAATAAATATATGCGCTTGTTGATCTAAATGTGTGTGTATGTGTGTTCATACAATGCATCATGTTTTGGAATATATTTGTAAGTATATGCATACACACATATATATATATATATATATATATATATATATATATATATGTATTAACATACGTATATAGATATGAATATATATGTGTATTTACGTACATGCATATAAGTGCATATATATGTAAGTATATTTATGAGTTTGTGCGTATGTGTGCTTATACATCCATACATATACGCATAGATATATCTTCAAACTGGTGCGTGTTGAACATGGTAGCTAAATATATCGATTAAGTAATTATTTTCTGATACAAGTTGAATGAATTCGCATATCATTGTATGTGTATACATATACGTACATTTTAATGCAATGTCATGCAATTGGTATATGATATTTATCCATACCTATCAATGAATCATGTTCACACACATTCACACAGATGTATGACTGCTCTGTATAATAGAATTTCCCTCTATCTACAATAACATATGAATTATATCAAGACCCCCAATATATATACATATGTGTGTGTGTGTGTGCGAGTATATGTGTGTGTGTGTGCATTTGCTTTACACATTCACATACAATAATCGTACAAATGAATATTTTAAGCTACAGTGTTAACGTAATAACTGAGAATATCGACTCTTCCACACTAGTGCAAGAAGTCAATGGTTTACCTCAAGTAAATGTCTTGATTTCCAATGCTGATTCTAAAGGCAAACACCCCTTTTTCCCTACGAGTAAGATTGATAAAACATAATCTTCCTGGTCTCCACAGACACCCTTCCAGTCATCTATACCTGTCATAGTTTTGAAATTAAAGATCTTCACTTAATTTTACCAAACGATTTTTTTCGTTCAACTTCCGTCAGTTATTGCTCCTTTGATACGACATGAGCTGCTTTGAAACTTTTTTGAATTGAGCGAACCTTTTCTGCAGAATTTAAAACAGTAACCAGATCAGGTGTATCATTACAGGCCTAATACTTGGGACTTCTTCATAAGTTTAGTATTGGAACACCTATATGCTGTTTACTTACAGATTGAATAATGTAAAAACGTGGATGGTGTGATTTTTAGAACAGTCCAAGTACAGCATTCTCTTCCGCCCAAAGTACGACATTCTTCTAAAATCTAAAATTGAAACCATGCTTGTTATTTGTATACCCGTTATGCCAAGACGAGTTTAGAAAGATCATTCTTTCACGTCTTTCCCAATTTTATACCGCCCCCGTCTTCATTATTCAATTATAAATGCCAGAAAGAATGTTATTTTTATTAATAACATTACTTATATCATAACACTATTCTCTCAGTGACAGTGAGTCTCTCACAATACTCGTTCACCCTCCTTAACGTTCTTGCTTTTTATAGTTATGCTGATGTCTGGGCGGTTTTTATTCTTTCATGGAATTCCAATTCTGCAAACCTCTTTCGAAGGCACTTTGGGACGGTTCCAAACTTTGCAATAATGATGGACACGACTGTTCCACTATTTACTATTCAGTTCTCTGGTAAGGTCCTTGTTATTTTTCCAGGTTTTCTACTTCTTCTGGATCAAACTCTGTAGAAACTCGTAGCTTTCAACAGACATCTTATAAAAGCAAATCTCAATTAGTTATGCTGTCGTTTGGATAGTATGAATTGTTTCTCGGATTCCCAAATCTTTTGATCTCGTTGCAAGGCTCGTTGGGACTGTTCAAAGCACGCCAAAGATGATGGGTACAACTGTTACCTTCATGTTCCACATGTCTTCTAGTTCTCCTGCAAAAGTCTAGTTATTTTTTAGGCTTTTCATTCTAATTCATCTCCACGTCGCAGTCTGCTGGAACAGCTATTATCTAACACATCTTTTCATTGAAAGTACCAATTATGATTAATAAAATGAAGTCGGAAGTTCCCGAAAGGGAGGTAATTCCTGATAATGTTATTTCTGTTTACTCCGGGCGGCAATTCTTTAAAGAAGGCCAAATTCCATTCCTAGGGAAAGAAATGAGCCACACCCTAACAAAAGCAAAAGTTAGAGAGATAGAGATAGAGATAGATAGAGAGAGGGAGAGGGAGAAAGTGAGAGAGAGGGAGAGAGGGTTATATTTAGTTTTGTAATGACAGAGAAGCACGTGCACACTCACACACACATGTATATATACATATATACAACAAAAGAGAGAGAGAGAAAGAGAAAGAGTGAGAAAGAGAGAAATGCGACCTAAATTCACATTGATTTGTAGAAAGAATGTTAAAAAATAACATATATATATATATATATATATATATATATATATATATATATATATATATATATGAAGACTGCAGGAGGAGAGGCGTGACATGAATATACTTGGTGCTGGGATGTGGAATGGGAAAAGAGTTATACATACGTATATATATATATATATATATATATATATATATATATATATATATATATATATATATATATGTGTGTGTGTGTGTGTGTGTGTTTATATTTGTTTGTACGCGTGTATCTGTCAGCAAGCTGCACTGTTGGAAGTGGTGTGACGATTTAAAACAAGGAAACCTTGTTCCTTTTCCAACCCAGACGATCTGAAATAAAGAAAGCTCATTCACACACATACACACACACACACACACACCTACCCCCGACACACACATACTTATATCCGATTGTTCCTGTGTCCGTGACTGTGACTGAGTATGCATGTGTAAGTGACCATGTGTGTGTGTGTATATATGTATGATATTTAACTTGTCGAGTGGTTCCGCGTTTCCCCGTCTATTCTTGATACTTCAAGTTTTTTTACAGAAATATTTCTGTCTAAGTATAATATTTTAGTCTTCTGGGTTGAAATCAAAGAGGTCCAGATACCGACAAATACCCCTCCCACCATTGCCTCAAAAATTGTCATAAAGGATCGAGCAGAGTACCCATCGTTCTACTAGGTCATAGGATAATTTAAATTTAATAAACAAGACCAATGCCTGTTCCAAAGGTGCATGTTTGGAAAGACTTACAGTGTGCGGAGCAGATTCCCGTAATTATCGTGGAAAAATCGATTTCGAAACATTTCGTTGTTACTGACATGGATACTTCATATTTAGGTTTACGAAATCGTAAAAAGCAGAAGTAAATGTGATAATTTATAGAAACTAAGGAGAAAAATCTATAATCTCTAATACCTTATTCTTTTTTAGTAGATTTCTCGAGAACCACTGATCCAAATAAAAGTGACCTTCTGTGTGCACTGACTAATACATCTTGTGAATATCAATTTCGTGTAAATATCAGCTGTTGGGTAATCGCGATGCATACACTCATGCGTTTAAATTTTCTCTATTATTACAGTTGAATATTGATGGCTTGATAGATTTTCATGGAGAAACATTCTTCTTTCCTTGGAACCTTCAAAGCTTTTTACGGCCACTGTCTCCGTTATTCTTTGTATCATATTTTACAACAGCGTGTAGAGTTTTCAAGACTAATCTATCGAGGTGCTTAATGCTTAGATTTAAATGACGTAGTTAACCTCTCAAATAGATCTACGTGACACATCTATCCCAGCAGTCGTAGAGACTTCAGGATATATATTTCCCAGGAGTCTTGTAAAGGTTAATGGGTTCGAACTATTCATTTCATATCAGCAATAACTAATCCCGAATTCCCAGTGAATTTCTCGCAGCTTGTTCAAGCACAATTACTGACTTTCAGAAGTGGGTCATGGGTTGATCACACCCCTGACGTTAGATAAACATCAGGAAGAAAGCGTTAAAGATCGAGCTTAAATATTTAAGGAAAGGCTGAGATGGAGCAGGCCCGTGCAAAGCTGGTAATAGGTCCAGACTTTGGGGAAAAAATAGGCCCCATTTCGAAGTCACAAGTAGTACATCATCTTGAAATTCTATTGACAGGCAGACCGGAGGGTTATTTTGCGCACGGGCCCTGTCGTCAATGGTCCTGCTTAGGATAAACCTTCCAAAATACTTGTTTGCGAAGACAAACCGTTCATTCACATGAACATGTAGTTTACTTGATGTATTTACAAGTAAAAGAAAAGTTCCAAGAGCCAGAACGATTTATAAAAAGTTAAAAAAAACTATTTAAGATGTACGTAAAATAATAGTGAACTGAATCGTAAAAAAGAACAGTGAATTCAATCGTACTTGTTTCTACCGAGGGGAATGGACCCCTTCATTGGAATCGTTGGCCAATGCTTACTACCAACTCCCTATTCAGTTCTGGCCTTGTGCAGGGTTTTGGTTGGGGGGGTCCATTCTGTTTTGTTCTTACGTTTTTCTATTTTAGAGTCTTCCTTGTTTTTCCTCCACCGTTCTCTGTTGCTTGGTTTGTAAAAGAATTTCCAAACAACGCCTCTTCACTTTTTTTTTTGCTTTCCTTCTTCTCCTTCCGCGACGAAAAACAGTCCGGTTTTTTCTTAACGCACTGTCTGACTTTATTCTGGAGAAGGAGAAAAAAAAAAAAAAAAAAAGGAAAAGAAAGAAAGAAAGGTTGGTCTCGTTCTTGGCAATTGACTCACTTCCAAACATCCATTTTCTAAGTCCAAGAATAAAATCTCTTCTGGCAGTTCTCAAGGAACGGGTCGACGGCGATGATGAAGAAAGATGGTGGAAGTTGAGTGGGGGAGTAAGTTAGAAAGAAAGTAAGTAAGTAAATAAGTAAGTAAGATCGACTTGATACTCATTCCCCCCCCCCAAATAATCAGAAATTTGTAAAAATGCAAGACGTCTACAACACGTATGGAAACAATCAAATGTTTTAATACTCCCTCTTGTAATGGCTTCTCCATTAATCGTTGTACAGATATGCACAGAACAGCTGTTTATCGAACCCCTCCCTCGAGGAGATCAGTCTTATAGTACGCAAAGTCTCGGTATTCCGATGATGCATAGAGAAAAATGCCAAACAGGTCTTGTTAGTCATTCAATCGGAACCGTCACGTGATCAACGCCTTTCGGCAGCATGCTGTGTTGGGGATGATCAATCAAAAGAAGTTTATAAGTTACTTGCTCTCGCCCAGCTGTTGGGTCACGAAAAATTCCGAATTCGAACGCTGCTTGACGCAAACTAAGGGACCAATTTAGCATAAACTAAAATTGTAAACTGAACACCTTACTAAAAACTTATTTGGGGAAAAAACAAGCAAACAAATAAACAAAAAAGCGAAAAGTTTTTTCTAGACATAATTCGGAGTAAATGTGCGAATTTTCATCCCTCTAGCTCCATTGTTGTGGCCCGTATACGCAACACATATATAGATAGATAGATGCATACTTAGTCAGCAGGTCACTTGAAAACTGAAGAAACCTATGTTAATGAATGTTTCTACCAGAAAGGTATTCGCCTCACCCTTGAAGAAGAACATTTCCAAATTATTGGATTGCAATGATGCGTGCAGAACGAAGCACCCAGAGAGCGCTAACCTCTATCAACATCATACATAACTGAAAAATAAATGAAAGATCGTATATATAGCTAAGACGAAGCCGGGGGGAAGGGTCGATCTCCAATGTTTTGGACTATTGCTTACCTCATCTTAATACATAAAAAAAAAAATTCTCTCAATCGAAAAACAAAAATTCTGGATCCCTCGCCCGATAGTTTATCAATTTTTTCTCAGGCAATTGCACGGACTTCTACAAAACCCCATTGAAAATTCGTGGGGAACTTTTGGAGATAATTGTGTGGACAAACAGACAGATATGAGTGAATACATATACCTCTTCCAATTTCGTTGGTAGAGGCAAAAATGTAAACTAGTAAGGTTTTAGCCCCACCCTTAAAGAAGAACACAATAAAGCACAAGCAATTTTTCAGCCTAAACATTTCCTTATGCAGATCTAAACGCTTGTCTAAAAGGAACCAAAGTTTTAATGAATTTAAGCTGTATTAACTTCCTGGTAGTGGTGTGCAGTGACGTAATAGCTCGTAGCAGAATCGTTGAACCGTGTTCGAATTCTGGTCGAGGCTGCGTGTATTTGATTAGCACTAATGCCCTTGGGAGAGCCATGAAACCATCTCTGCCTCTGCCCAGTCCCATTGCAAGGTATTCTGACAAAAGTCATGACTCTTACACATCAGACTTACAAAGTTTGTTTTTTTTTCTGTTTCGATTATTTGAATTTGTGAGTCCAGTGTTGACGATACATAGATATTTTTCTTTTCCTTTTCACGTTTTCGAATCAAGTGTTGCAAATTGAGATTTTTCTTTATCAATTTTTGAATTTGAGAGTGACTCGAAGGTTGCCAACTAAGCATATCATGATGGAATACAGCTCTCGGGTTTGAGATACTTTCCGGCTTCTCTTGCGTTTTTGGCCGTTTTTCGTTACGCGATGTTAGGCAAGCTCGTCTCTTGCTGGAGTGAATTCGATTCCCAACAGCGGCGCTGGAAACCCGTGAGGATGTTGAGAAAGGTGTCGGATATTTGAGGAGACTTGTTATCACTTCGAGTCGCCAGATATCTGGTGAACATAGAAATACACGTTTCTTCAACAATAATGATAATAACAACAACAAGAACAACAATAATAATGATAATAATAATACTAATACTACTACTACTACTACTAATAATAATAATAGATTCACGCAGCGAAAAGACTTGCACTACGTTTACTGCAAAATAATTATACCAATCATGAAATCACCAACGCTACCTACGACAGCAAGATCACTACTACTACTACTACTACTACTACTACTACTACTACTAATAATAATAATAATAATAATAATAATAATAATAATAATGATAATGATAGGTCTGGTTAGTTACTCAATAGAAATCGTCACGTGATCAACGTCTTCTAGCAGCATGCTATGTTTGAGGTGATGAATTAACACTTCGGAAAAGGGCCTATCAACGAATAAGTTGGTTCTCTCACTTTTTGTTTGGCAGTTACCATTGAGAATAGAGCACACATATTCAAATCACTGGCCAGACTGCTGCCAGACACAAACTAAGGGATCAGTTTAGCATGAACTTACATTACAAATTGAAGACTACAGTAATAAAAAAAAAACTATTTCTGTGGAATTTAAAAAAAACGTTTTTTTCCCCAGACATAGTGAAGAGTAAATGTTTAAATTTCTAGCCTTAAAGCACCATCGGTTCAACCCGTACGTGTGATACATACATATTTATCCAACCAGCAAGATCAACCTAAAGAGTGGAGAAACCTTGGTTGACTGTTTTGGAGACAGTTTTGGTTGACGGTTTCTAATAGCTGATGCCGCAACAGCGGAAACAGAGAAAATGATTAATATCGCAATAAATCTACCCTCAGGGTATTATGTTGAAATCCTGAGAAATATGGAGTAGACCCCGATTCTCTCAAACCCCGACGCTGGGCGCACTTAACTGAATGTCAGGTTATGAATGCCTATTTGTGTCAGAGAAAGTCGCCTTCGGAGAGAGAGAGACAGAGACAGAGATAAAGATTTATATATATATATATATTTAGAGAGAGAAAGAGAGAGATAGAACGTGAAAGAGAGAGAAAAGAAAGAGAGAGAGAGGAAGAAAGATAGATAGAGAGTACGTGCAGAGAGAAACAAAATTCTTGACTCTTATGAAATAATGTATTTTAAATTACAAGCAGCGGGTTTACCGCCTTATCGTGTCAAGGTCTCAGAAATTTTTATTTCTCTTGACAATTTTACTAGAGGCAAGACGTAATTGTAACGTGGGGAAACATGAGGTTTGCTAACTCATGCTGAACTTAACCCAAGGCCAGCCCTAGGTACCAGCAACATGGGCAGTCGCCCATGGCGCTGTGTGCTCGGGGGCGCCTGGCATGTGTCTGAGACTGCTGGCGAAATGGGAAAACGAGTAAAATAACATGATAAAATAGAAATAAGAATGAGAAAACTCCCTAGGGTGAAGTCAGCTTTTTCGGGATTATCTGGCAGTTAAATACTTTCGGTTGTGATGAAACTATAAAAAAAAAAAAACGATTGGCAAAGGAGAGTCTTTGAATTACAGGGCACCGAATTTTAGCTTGCCGTGGGCACTGGGAACCTGATGACTGGCCTTGACTTAACCCTTTAGCAACATGAAATGAAATTAAGATTTAGACCCACTGGTATATCATTTTAAGCAGAAAAAGTTAAATTCGTTTCTTTTAATTATGCAAAATTACTATTCTTGTTTAACCAATCGGCAACAACTGACGGAATATCTCGTGAGAAATATCATTGGTCTGGAATCTTTGAAACTGGTATTGAATCAGTTAGTGACTGAAGACATTTTTTAGATTGTGAAACCAATGCTTGTCCTGGAGCAGTTGACAAGATATCTCACAAGATCCTAATCTGTCCGAGGTCTTTTTAAACTGGTATTGAATTAAATAGTGGTTGAAGACATTTCGTAGATTTTGAGGAAGGCCGTGAAAGCACTGAATCACTGTTGGATAAAGGCTTTCCCCAGTTCTTTTCATGTTGACCATGACTGTGTCAACCTTTGCCATGTCTTACCGTTAACCATCTCATTGTTTCATCTTTTGTCTGGAATTCTCTTACTGTCCTGTAAATATAGTTTATTATAAATGGTAAGAATACCAAAAATTTAGATAGTAAATATGCTAAATATATGAATAGTAAATATCGTTTAGATATTTATAGAAAATATACGAATAGTGAATGGAATTCTCTGCATAAAGGGCTTTCTCTGAACCCTATTTCCAGTAGCCGGTCTATTCACTGCACAATAGTTATTTGAATTTGTTTTATTTACCTACTTTTTCGTTTGTATCTCACCAGTGGAACCCTAAAGCTTAAGCTAAAAATGTGCATTATCCGAGCGGCAATCTTTGACTCCATTCTGACCCCAACGCACTAATATTTAAACCTGGGTTCGTCTGGAAGACCCTATCTTTGATGCTCTTTCATCTTGTCCCTTTCTCTTTCTTTCTTTTTCTCTCTCTCTCTCTCTCTGTCTCTCTCTCTCTCTCTCTGCGATTCGTGAGATGCCATTCTCTAGTTATTCTCCGATCATTCTTCCACCGTCTCTACCGACTACTACGTTGTTAAGACCCGCTTCCTTTGACGTTAGCCGCGTCTGTTGTGAAGAGAGTTGTAAAACAATTTTCGCCGTTCTAACCGGTGCTGCCAAATTGATCTTCTATTTTACATCTAAAATAGAGTCCGAACAACATCTAAAAAACATCTAGATTCACCGGATGTATGTCTAAAACCTAGGAAATAAATTCCATGCTATTAATACATTAAATGTGAATTTAATCGTCAACATTTGCTTCATTAAAAAAAAAAAGATTAAATCACCGTAGCTCCCAAAATAGCCTGCCCAACCAACCAGCCAAGTAAACTACAGATTCTTCTCTCTTTGAGTGTCCGTGTGTCTATGTGTGTCTGTCTCAGGGCGCTCCTTGTCTCCTTTTAGTGGCTACAACCTTGAAAATCTGCATGAGTACACCACTAAGCACCACCTAAAGGTGTTTTTTGTTGTTTTTTTGTTTTTAAATCTTCTTCCAAAAAGCTCTTTCTGGGGTCTGTAAGGTCATTTTGGACCAATGATACCCAAAACTTGTGCTGGTATATTTTTTTAAATCGAAGATCTATCTTTCGAGATAATTTTAGATAAAAGATCTAGATTTTCCAATTTTTCGATAATTCTTTTAAATAGTTAGTAATGGTACACGCGCGGGGTATCGTCATTCATTTATGCTGAGTACAAATATTACTCATTCCATCCAAAATATTGCATATTTTACTTCCATACATTGAATAAAAGAATCACTCATTTTATCAGAAATCATCAAAATAGTAACCTCAGACATCTAGATGCAACTAAAATCTTATAGGTTTACATGAAAAAAATATATAAATTGGCAACTCTGGTGCTTACAGACTTTCTTATTATGGTTTAATACATATGAAATGTAGTTTTTTGGTAAGTAAGATTAAGGATGATATTGATAACAAAACAACGGCAAATTCGATCAAGATAAGACAAATCCCAAGCAATAGCCTTTTTCCAAGGATCTTCTAATGATAATATGCCATCTTTATAAAATTCTTCAGGGATTAGTGGTCACGTTAAATGAACGTACAATTTATGGTTTCCCTACTATTTATACTTTTTATTTCGGATATGAAGTTCAAAATATTTGAAAAGATAGTGATCTGTAGTATCGAAATTTTCAGACTTAACTTCATTGAACCGACGCTGAACAGTTCGAATTTGTGATAAAGTTGGGAAAGCTTAATTTTTCCCCGAAAAGACCTTAATGTCAGGTGGATATTGGAGATGCTGCAAAACTTCATGACTCAATTCTCTGAGCTTAATCACAATCAGCGGAGAAGTGTGGTATCAAACGTTGTCGTAGGATATTCAGTTCGCAGGGCATTTATTTTTCTAACCTTTTATCTTTTACTATTGCCCCCAGGATGAATAGAAATGTTTTCCTTTGAAAGTACTCGAACCGTTGTTTGCCGATGGTTAGCCACTCCTGGTGACGATCCTTCAGCACCAAGAAAACTTCTGGGCTTCCCTGAAGGTTCGTTATTGTTATACATGTTTCTAGACCCAAGCTTATCGAACCGACGCTGAACAGTTCGGGGACGCACTAAGATTGGAAAAGCTTAATTGCGCTCGAAAATTTCTTCTTGGTCTTACCAAAAGGACAGAAATATTTTCGACAGCTTTTGACGCAGATGATTAGCAAAGTTATGGCGAAATTAAAAGGCGAATGACAAACGTACAGAAACCTCCTGAACTAGATTGGATTTCATTTAAGCTTATCGTGTGAAATCAATTAAAACATAATAATGGCACGTTTGGTGTTGTTTACAAAAAGAAGCCATTTCAATACTATGGCAATTATGAATCACTCATAAATTCCAGACGCTCAAAAGTAGTATCCATAAAACAGTTGACCCCCTTAAGTTGAAACCTGTTCAAATATAACTATCCAGCGTTGGTTCAATAGATTTAGTTATGGAAACATGGATACGAATAATAAAAATCGAGTGAGACCAAAACCTGTTCTTAATGATAAAAAATTATAGACAGCTGTGGCCAACGACCCACGAACTACAGTCTAAGCACCTTCCAGAGACTTTATGACTTCAACAGTGACCATACCACATCAAGGCAATATAAAAGCTTAAAAAGTTGGAAAATTAGGTCACACATGAACTGATTGAAATGCTCCGTGACAGTTTCCGACTCCACACCTCTCCGTTGACTGTTTTCGAAATTTAGGATAGGAAGTCTTGAAGAATCCTCTACATTCATCTGGAATTTCTTCACACGGATAATCATCTTTACAAGCATTTTGAAATTCATGTACATAATAAAGAATGTTCGACGATAGAAGAACCATTATTCATGCATTAACCGAATTTGTGACCATTAAAAACCTCAAGAGAGTTTCATAGAGATACCTTGTTATCTTCAGAATCAAAGTTGGAATAATTTGCCAAGAACATATTCATCAATATCTTCAAAAACAAAAGCTTTATTTGAAACCAATTCTTTTATTCTTTGTTGAAATAACTGTGAATCTGGGGAAAAACAAAACAATATCAACAGAATGGCCCATAAAATAGAGACGATCACTCTATAACGTTATTGTCAAGAGTGAAGAGTTGGATGCAAAGATTCCATGATTTGTGTCTCATTTTTCGGAAAGAACAATTCGTTGTTCATACTCAGTATAATAAGCTTAGGAGAACACCAGAACTTGAAATAAATTAGGGAAGAGAAATATACAAGAATTCCTTTCAGTCTTGGATTCCAGACTCTTTCAATGAGGAATAAAAGAATCGGTTCCATATTACGATTTAGCAGTTGATAATAAAGATTATCATGCTCTCGACAAATGGATTAGTATGAGTAGCTGCCGTAGAGCAATGGTTTAGCAAAGCATTAAGAATTAGGGAGGAGACCACTTCGACAATCAGAAAACTTTTCGACCGGGATCTCAAGGTCTAGAAGGAACAGAACAATTCGTTCCATAGTGGGCTTCTGGCCGTGGCTTAAAATGGGGATCATGTTTTCTAACAGATAGATATAAATTTTCTTTCATTCAAAAGGGTATTAATTTCCTTCTCAAAAATTTCAATTCTTTCAGAAAACACACACAGACAATATATATATATATATATATATATATATATATATATATATATATATATATATATATATATATATATATATATATATGACTTCACTTTGCGAGCAAAAAATGTTAGGAGGGATTTCCACAACAGTAGGAGCATAAACGGTGGGGCCTGTGCGCAGAATAACCCTCCAGTCTGATATATATATATATATATATATATATATATATAATGTATATTGTATGTAAATATAAATCTAGTATATGATGGTCAAGGACATATATACGTACATATTAGTTATATTTGTACATTGTATCTAATGAAATGCTGTTTTTCTGTGAGAGTTAACGAATATATATATATATATATATATATATATATATATACAAACACACACACACACACATATATAGATAGATAGATAGATAGATAGAGAGAGAGAGATTCGTGTGTGTGTTTGAAAGAGAGGGAGAGATATATCTTTGCAGCTGGCACGTGTGTGTATGTGTATATACGTATGTGTGTTTGAAAGTGGCTGAGAGTGACTGTTGCCAAGGCGACTCGAGTCCTGTTAGACGTTAAGATATCAGGTTACATTTTATTGGGCGAAACACATGCCCGAACCATACGATACAGTTTATGTTTTCGCTTGTGATGGACTAGAAGTAAGGGAGGGTTTTTTTTTTCTTTTACAGAGGAAGATAGATTGAAGCAAGGGTAGCTTTAGAAAGGGTGATGCTTTCGAAGAATAGAGGAGGAGGGAGGTGTGAAGGAAGGAGAAGGAGAAAGAGTATTGAAAGAGAAGGCAAGTGAAGTATGTGATGAGAAAGAATGAAAACGAAGCAAAATAAAGAATGAGTTAAAGAAGGAGTTGAAACGAGAAAAGGAATTGAGTAAATGAAGAACAGAAGATAGAAAGAGAGAAGGGGTAGTCAGAATTGAAAAGAAGAGAAGAAGAAAAAGAAAGAGTGAAGTTGATAGAATGAAAAAGAAAAAGATGTGTCGTATGGAAGAAAACTGAAGAAAGTAAGGAAGGAAGAAACGAAGAAAAATAGAGCAAATATTAAGAAAGAAGACGAAAAAAAGAAAGACGACACATGCGAAAGGGGTAGAAAGAGATAAAGACACATGAGAAAAGAAAAGAAAGAAAGATATTAGAGAAAGGAGAAAGAAAGAAAGATGTACGAGAAAGGAGGGAAGAGCGAAGGAAACAAATATATATGAGAAAGGGGGAGGAGAAAGAAAACTTCGTAGATAGAGAGAAAGAGAAGAAGAGTATTTCAGTAGTTCGTAATTAGGAAAATCGGGAGTTTACAAAGAGAAGATTGGAATGAAAACAAGGAAGAAGAAATGCACGAAATGGCGAAGAAGCGTGGAAGGAATGAAGCGAATGAGAAAAAGAAAAGAAGGAAAAGTCTGTTGTCTGGATGGAAGCAGAACTGAAGAAGTTGGTACTGAAGAGTAAGAAAGAAACGAAAGAGTGTTTTTTTGTGCGAAGTAAAAAAAATGAGGTCTACAAGAGGTTTAGGATCAGTTGGAGAGAAAACGGGTAAATATTGGCTGGGGTGGGGGCTGGGGGCTGAAAATTCTTTAGACGAGTAGATCTGTGGAACGTCAGACCGTTTTTTTGTTTTTTATAAGTGTTTATGAGTCTGTGACTAAACACACACTCATATATATATATATATATATATATATATATATATATATATATATATATATAGTCACACGTGTTAGAACGTACGTCGAGTATACATATATATTTATCTATGTGTGTGTGTGTGTGCATATGTTAAAGTGTACGTTATATGTATATACATGTGTATATATATGCATACATATGTATGTGTGTGCATGATTTTCTAAGCATACGTGTGTGTCTCAGTGCACACGTCATATATATATATATATATATATATATATATATATATATATATATATATATATATATATGAATTTGTGTGTCAGAGCTCACGTAATATATAAATATGGGGAGATTACATTATGTGTGTGTGCGTGTCTGTGACTGAGCGTACGTTGTACATATATGTGTGTGTAGGTTTCTCTGGGCATGTATTGTACACATATATCTATATTTGTGCGAGTGTCTCATAGCGTGCGTTATATATATATATATATATATATATATATATATATATATATATATATATATATGGGAGTGTATGTGTCTCAGAACGTATGTTGTTTATGTATATATAAATACATGTATGTGTGATAGAGTCTTCGGGCGTATGTCATAGATGTATATATGTATAAATGTGTATGTTCATCTGAGAGTGTACTGCATGTACGTATATATGTGTGTGCATATATGTGTGTGTGAGTACACGTTATATATATATATGTATGTGTATGTGTGTGTGTGGGAGAGAGACTTTGTGGGTGCTGTAAAAGTCTTCGTAGAAGAATTTTAATGTGAAGGGAAGACAGAATTAATTGTCTCTACAAACACGTGCAAAGAACTCCATTTTGTGTTTCTTGGTAAACAAAAAAGAAATAGATAACAGAAAGATAGCGATTTAAATTGAAGGCTCGAACGCTGGCTTTAAAGAATTTTGCGTTGTACAGAATGAAAGAGAGAAAGAAGGAAAACAGGTCTGGTTAGTCTCTGAGTAAACACTGTCACCTAATCAACGTCTTTTGGTAGCATGCTATGTTGGGGGTGGTGATCAAGTAAAAAAATTGGAAAAAGGCTTGAATATTGAATAAGTTACTTCCTCAAAGCCTCTAATTGGGCAGTGATCGCTGAAAAAAAAAGTCCAAATTTTTGACAGAACAAGCGTGGGTGCTGCCTGGCACTAATTAAGAGATCACCAGCTTGACCAACTTGAAAACTGAAGAAACCTTTGTTCAATCTATATTGATGTTGGCAGTTTTGGTTTTTCGTAGATTATGATAAAGAATCTTATCAGAGTCTGGTTCAAGGCAAAGTTTGAGGAGCAATTCAGTGTAAAGAATAGTCTAGAAGATCAGATAACTAATGCAAGGGGGACCTGTTCCTGTCGTTTGAGACCCCTGGTCTATGTACATGGCCAGCATTGAGCCCAGTAGCGATACGCTTAGTGATTGGTGTTACACATACAAATACAGGCTGTCTTAAAAGATGTATACACACTTTTACAACGAGTCAAGCCTTTTTTTCACAAAAAGAACTCACACGCACACGCGCACACACACACACACACACACACACACACACACACATATATATATATATATGATAAAGGGAAATAGTGTTTGATCAACTCTGCAGGGTGTCATGAAAATATAACTGTTTTGTTTTTAAAATCCCCCAAACGGGTACTAGGTAGACAACTGATGATCCCAACAAGAGACAATTTAAAGATCGTACCATAATAATGGAGTAATTGTGAAACATGAAGAAAAACCGAAGAAAATTAAATAAATTGCATTGACAGATTTGGGGAAATTGGTGACTGAAATAACACAAAAAATCTTTTGAAAAGGTTTTCCAATGTTTTGCGTTTAAAGCTGTGAAGCTTTATAGACTATGTATTTATATATATGTTCCTTTCCTGAAAAAAAATAGTAACCCCCAACCTCAAGGGATTTAACTCTCCGTTGAATGGTGTGCACATCTTTGAAACACCCTATATGTATGTGTATATATACATATATATATTGGTATACATAGCGTATCATATACGCCGATATATACAGCCTGGACAACTTGACAGCTTTAAACACTAAAGATGTGAGATAACTTTTTAAAGGATTTATGTCATTTCAGTAAATTATTTCCAAGTTTCTGTTAATGCAATTAATGTAAGATTTTCAAAGGGTTTTATGTTTTACACAGGATTAGATATGGTACTATGTGTGAATTTTTTTGTTGGGAACGGTTGTTGTTTACCACGTAACTGTTTCGAGAATTTAAATATATATATATATATATATATATATATATATATATATATATATATATACATTTGTGAGTGCCTGTATGCGTATGTGTGTATCCTTATGAGTAGTTTTCTCTATCATTAAATCCTTGTCTCTGTTCATTCTGAATGTCCACTGAAGTTTTCCGTTTGCAACATGGACGTCGCTGTGGGTGACGTGACAGATTCGAACAATGCCTCTCTTGTCAAAGTAAGTAAAATATCTAAGTAAAATAAATAAGTAAAAAAAAATATACTAAATCTCCTTCGACTTATCAGCAGGCTTTGACTGCGTTCTTTTTTCCCCCCGACTCATAAATCGCTGAAACAAAGATTATGAGAAGAAGAAAAGCCGGTTAGGACAAAAAAAAAAAGAAGTAAGTAAAATATAAGTAAAAAGAAATAGATTTAAAAAAAAAATAACAAAAACATGGATGAAGGAGTTGAAACCTATCCAACCAATCTTTCACGTTTTAGATAACGCTTCTCTGATTACAGGGATCTCTTTATTTTTTCTCCTCTCTCTTTTTCTCCTCTCTCTCTTTCTCCTCTCTCTTTTTCTCCTCTCTCTCTCTTTCTCTTCTCTCTTTTTCTCTTCTCTCTCTTTCTCCTCTCTCTTTCTCCTTCTCTCTTTCTCCTCTCTCTCTTTATCTCACACTCGCTCTTTCTCTTCGTCTCTTGGTCTTTATCTTTCCTTTCACTCTCTCGTCCTGTCTTTCTATTTTGTTTACTCCCTGTCTTTGTCTTTTCCTCACTCCCTCTCTCTCTCTGTTTGTCTTTTCCTTCTCTCTCCCACTTTATATTTTCCCTTCCCTCTCCCCGTGTATGTTTTTCCTTTTCTTTTCTTTCTCTCTCATATTCTCTCTCATTGTCTTTTCCGTCTCTCACTCTTTTTTCTCTGTCACTTGGTCTTTATCTTTTCATTCTATTTCTCTCTGTCTCTCTCTCTCCTTATCTTTTCCTTCTCTCTCTCATTCTCTCTCTCTCTTCCTTCTCTCACTTTGTATCTGTCTTTATCTTTCCCTTCTCTCCCCCTGTCTTTGTAGGTCTATTTTTTCTCTCTCTCTCTCTCTTTCTCTCTGTATTTGTCTTTTCTTTCTCTCTCTTTCTTTTCGTCATTGTCTTTTTGTCCCTCTCTTTTCTCTCTCTCTCTCTCTCTCTGTTTTCCCCTGTCATTGTCTTTTCTTTCTCTCTGTTTTCTCTTTCCCGTTACTCTTTCTCTCTCTTTATCTCCCCTCCCCCTCTCTCTCTCTGTCCGTCCGTCTGTCTGTCTGTCTGTCTATCTGTCTGTCTATCTGTCTGTCCGTCTCTCTCTCTCTCTCTCTCTATGTATATATATATTTATATATATATATATATATATATATATATATATATATATATATATATATATATAAAGTAAAGAGAAAAACACGAAATCAAATAAGGGACAAAAAAGTTTTCGGAAGAAAAAATGTTGTTATCTCTTGAAAAATTGAAAACAACCGTTCAAGTATAATAATATAAACATTTTAAAAGGCACAAAGCGGGTCTCGTTGTGTCCTACGTTTAGCTGAGGCTGGTACAAGGTGGTAAAGATGGGAGTATCTATAGTGAGAATCGAATGGAAATTATCTGCGAGACTCTCTAGCTTAGCTTAGTACAACAGAAAACAACAAACGCGGAGGCAACCAGTGGGAATCGAACTCACGGAATTTGTTTGTTTATTTCAACTTATTCCGGACGCCTTTCATCGATTTACAATATTCAGTTCGTTGGTCTAATTAGGAGCAGTACTTTTTGAATCAATCGTTTGGTCCTTCGAAAGGAGCATTTTTGAAAGAGAACTCACTTCCAATTTCACCCTGTACGCGGCATCACCTCGGTTGGATGAAGACCAGCCTTCAGTGTGGTAAATTTCGCTCGCTCCACAATATTTTGCACAACATGATGTTGTGAAGTATCCACTTTTCATCATTCGTCAGGCATTTTCTGTACGTTTAAGTAGCGAATCGTGCACTGCAATACGGTCTAGTAGGGTTTTAGCTCAACTTATTTGGAATCCATACATTAAAGCGACTAACATCACCAAGGGGGTAGAAATTATTTCCAACGCTTGATTTAGATATGATGAGTATGCAGCCTATCCCCCTGCATAGTCCAACGTTGATAATTCTCAAGTAATGTTTTGATTAGAACGCAAGCAACCTCAATAGGTCTACCTGACATTGGAGCAAATAATCTTCAACGGGAAACTTCGCAAACTATTTATGACTCGTTCGATTATCCTCAGCACCTTCTCCATAATTATAATAATGTTATTGACGTAACACAATCTTCTAACCTAGGTTTCCCTTATCATAATTATGCACCAGACATGTTATCCTTGTAGCCAAAAGCTCATGATAAGTTCCAGTACCTATATACCTTCAAGAAAGAGAGACCAATACCTCTTCACCAAATGTGTGTTTCCCCCACTGTCTATGAAGCTCTCCCAATTATGTCGGATATAACCTATCCATCCAATAATCATGTATGTATATAAAGCAAGAGAGGAAGGAGAGAGAGAGAGAAAGTGAGAGAGAGAGAGAAAGAGAAAGAGAGGGAGAGAAATATTTTGTGCAGCTTTATTCCTTGCATATTCCCCAACGATGCTTAAGGACGGTGTTCGATCCTGATTTCAAAAGCTGTTGATCAATCACCTTTCCCAGCGTTTTCCCATGTCTCGCCGGACATTTCACACGTCTCCTGGATTCACTCCACCAGGAAATAGACACGCTAATATTCTATTGATTTTTTCTTCTTATGTCGGGGAAATCATCTCTCACCTCAAGTTTCCTGCACTTTAGGGTTGCACACCATATTTGTATACTGTAAGTAACAGTTATTACCAAGTAATTAGAAATTTTTTTTATCCCACCGCCATCATCATCATCATCATCATCATCATCATCATCATTTGATATTATTATTATTATTATTATTATTATTACTATTATTATTATTATTATTACTATTATTATTATTATTATTATTATTATTATTGTAGTCATATCGGCATTAGGGCCGTCGGTAACAGTGACGTAAGCTTGCTGCCAGCGTATGATCCCCCCATCCACTACCCGCCACCTACTCACCACCACCACCACCACCACCCGTTCAACACACCCCGCCACCGCCACCAGATGCGCTTAAAAATTCCCTGCCCCACCCACTGGCAAGACCCAGATCCTCTCAGAACGGAGTTTGCTACCCTCCACCCTCCTGCAACTTGACAACCCCCACCCCGCCCCACGACCACGAACTGGCTGATTTCGTTTTCGGCGCCATTCCACACTTGCTTTATCACATATACATAAATATATATATATATATATATTATATATATATATGTGTGTGTGTATATATATATATATATATATATATATATACACACATACATATATGTGCACACACATAAATATATATATGTATATATATATATATATATATATATATATATATATATATATACCCTGTACATGTCCATGTGGCTATAACCGCATGTACATGTGCACGTATGTGAGTGTATATTTAGAAATATCATACATATTTATATTTACACATATTTATCATATGCTCATAAATACCTATACATATGTTAATGTGTGCTTAAAATAGAATATATACATGTACATTATACCTATATGAGTATATAATGTTAATGGTAATAAGTAATATCCTTATATGTACTGTAAACACGCACTCACACACACTCACACACATATATATTTAATATATTTATATATATATATATATATATACATGGCCATGCATATATATATGTGTGTGTGTGTGTGTGTATGTGTATGTGTGTATATATATGGAGTTTGCACACACATACATATATATATATATATATATATATATATATATATATATATATATATATATATATATATATATATATATATAATCATGCTCATAGATGTGTATATATTTCAGGCACTCGGCCATCTAGCCTTTTTACTCGTTTTCTTCTCTCTCTCTCTCTCTCATCTTTCTCCATATTTATCCACCCTTTCTTTCCTTCTAAGTTTCTGTAGGTCACATATTTCTACTTACTGTACTTACGTACCTGTCGACTTACTCTACCTTCATTAGTCGTTCCTGTCAACCCATCCACCCGACTCAGTACCCGGCCCTATCACCACCCGTCTCTCTCTTCTCGTCCAGCATATCTTGCTTTCCCCAGTCACTTTTCTGCTCTGTCTTCATCTCTCTCTTTCTCTCTCTCTCTCACTCTCTTCATTAAATATAGTTTCTCTCTTTTATTCAAGTTTTGTTTTCGCCATTGACATACCCTCTTTCCCCCTTTTATTTATTCGTCATCACTCTTTCTACTTCTTACGTTTCATTAGTTTTACTAACCTCTTCACGATGATGAACCCTCTGCAAATGATTTATATTTTCAAGAACATATGGACACACGTCATAATCATATTCGTTATTATGGGAGGTTTCTGAGTCCTTGACCGCAATTGTGTCTACCCAAGAAGTTGGACTAATTTTCAAGTCCGATTTCAAATTAGGACATTTTGCTGCTTATACTGCTGATAACATAAGCAAAGAATCCGCTGTGAACGGTAACAAAGTGCTAACTGTTCAGCGTTGGCTCAATATGATTGGTTTCGAAATACGGATGACGGTAATAAATCTTAAAGGAAGCCTAGACCTGTTCTTGAAAAAAGTGCATTGTTGGACAAAATCCACAAGAGTGTAACGAAATTGTCTTCTGAACACGTCTAAATCATAATGCCGTCTTTTTTTTTTTTGCCGACCAGAATTTTGTATTTGATCTCGAGGTATCCACGTTGCAAGTCTCAATGTCCAGCGTTTGATTGACAGTCATTCTTTTAACATAGCCTTTCCATTACTAAATGAGCTGCTTAGTCTTTTTTATTATATATATATATATATATATATATATATATATATATATATAATGTGCCGTCTCGTGATCTCTCAATGTACCGTTGAACGGTTTCTAGTTTGAGAGTCAAGCTCTTGATTAAGTCCTATATTTCAGCTCCAGAGGTGACTATCGGGTAGATACCGACCCTTCTTTTAATAACCAATAGAATGTTCTTGCTCTTGAAGGTCGAGCCTGTTCCGTTGGAAGCATGCCAACCTTGGACGATTCTTCTGTAGATTTTCCCTCCTTTCGAGGATTCCATAGAAATTCGGTGTCCCAGGTAGATGTAGCGATACACTTTCTTTAGCTCTGTGTTTTCAATTCTAATCGCTTTTTATCGTTGATCCATTTATAGCAACATAAGCCTTAACAATATGACCAGCAATACATGGCAAGAATGACAGCTACTGTTTCGTAACAGCTGCGCATGCCAGGGTCAGAGGTGTATTAGCAGTTGAAAGCAGCAGCTATGAGCAAGAAGAAAAATTCGAGTTATTTTAATAATTGTCATGTCCAGAAGACTAAGTCAAAGTATTTTAGAAAAAAAAAGTCACAGCTTATGGGATATTGTCGGCAGGATGCTAACTGCCGTCAAGGTATTGGACAGCCAAGACTTATCGATGTGAGGAATAAACAGAGACTTACCCGTTAAGTACAAGGCGACAGAAGAGCCGCCGTGGTAGAAATTACAGATAGTCTTTATCACGGTAAGGGCATGGAGTAATAGTTTTGGTTCAGTCCTGTTTCGGCTCCGTACGTGACTATCGGGAAGATAGACCCTTTTATAGACTCTATTTGCATGTGGGCGTGTGTGTAGCCACTGACGAAAAATAGAATTGCAAAGCCCTGAATATGTTTTGATTCACTCAAGATTAAACGTACAGCTAATATAGCCAGATATGCATTTTGATACGGGCACAGGTCAAAAAATGAGGGATGTATCAACAGTGCTTGGATACCGTATTGATACCGCGTATATCTTTCTTGTCCGATGACACAGACCTGTAGTCTGAAGCTCAAGCACTGGCGTTGCGCTCGTATGAGTGTTACTACGTCACAAGATGGCCGAATAAATTATTTTTTTTCTTCAGAATATGTACAACCCTCTTGCGTACACAAAATATACCAAGGTCAAAGTTGACATTGTCCTCCATGGTCTTGCAATTTTTTTTCCTTAGTACATATATATATATATATATATATATATGTTCTCATCTTATATGTAATGTTTAGGGCGAGAAAAAATATCAGAATTTCATGTTCTATAGAAATTTATTCGTGCAACATAGGTTCCACTATTATTAGCATTCTCTTCCTGATGACCCAAAAGCTTCAGAATACCATATCTATAGAAGTCTTTAAATTTATAGGAGAATAATGAAGAGAGGGTAGTTTCCTCCTCTCAACGCGTTTCAAGAATTAGTCCATCAAGATGGTTTTACAAATTCTGAAATAGTTGGTAATCAGATTGAGCAAGATCAGGAATTTCTCTTAGCCAAGTTTTTCAAACTTTTCAGATGTAATCTTCGCCGTATGGGGCCGTATATTGTTCTGATCAAACACCACATCTTTCTTTCGATGTCGAAGGTCGTCCGTTGTGTCTGGTGTGAAAGGCTTGAAATACAACGGTGTGCTTGACTGGTTAGCCTGCACGAATTCTCCTGTCATACTTTGCAGGCACTCGAAACATCCTGCAAACCTGCCCTACGCGCCCTTTCGAAATCAAAGTCGTACTTTTTCTGCAGTCATTGCAGTGTTGTCAATCGTCGCAAAAATCTCACAAGGTTCTTTGTTGGCCCTGGAAACGCCCAAAATTCTTTCCCGTGTACATCAATGGTAATCTATCTTTCACTTCACGCCATTTCCTCTTACAAAATGTCTCGTTGGAATGTTCAACTTTCGGATAGCGGGTATCTACCATCTTTGACATTTCATGGATACTTGACGTAGAGTATTCACTAACAAGCAAGTTACTAAGTTGAACAGAGGTTATGTTTGTCTGTGTATTTATTTGTCAGTCTACCTACACAATATCTCCGGAAGATCTCAATGAATTTCAATGACATTTCGTTGAAGGCTACGCAATGGAAGAAGTAACAACAGATAAAACCTTGTGGTGGATCCAGGAGTTACTTGTGATTTTGTAAACATTGCCACATTGGACATTTTTTGGCTTTTTGGGATGTAATAACAGGTTAATGACGTCATCGTGGTGATGTCGCGATAAAAATATGATAAATCTATCATATCCATTCTTGTCATCATCATGAGGCTATGAATGTGTTATTAAAATCATAGTAATTTTTTTTAGAGTGCTGATCATATGTTTTTGGCAGATATGTATTATAGTTTTTTTGTCATGGTATAATCTGAGCCTTGAACTTGAGGGTTCATTTTTTTTTCGTGATAATGACGTTAGTGAAGATATGCACTCGCCAACTGCTTTCCAATTCAACCCTAGGTTTATAGAGCTATCCCTTACTTAAAACTAGATTTTCGGGGCCTTGTGCCAGACTAAGCTAAAAGCTTGATAAATATCTACCATTTACGCTGACGCGTATGTGCTTACGTATGTTTATCCAGCCTCCCCAGTTTTTTGAGGTTTTCTTGCGAGCAACGACAGTCAAAGACAGGCAAGTAACGCAGCGCTTTTAAAAATACCAGCCTCGCCTCCTTCGTTGGGGCACATTTTCCATCGTATCTTGCTACCCCCGACCCCCAACCAAACTCTGCGAGACCCCCGCCCAACCATCTCCAAACCCTCCGCACGATTCCCCCCTTCCAAGCCCCCAACCCTCCTACAGTCTGTTGTAACCCGATCCTGTATAAGTCAACAGAGACGTAACATGGTTTACGGTCGTCTTAGATTCTAACCCTTCATCCAAAATTTCTGCTTTTTCTTTTTTGTTTTTTCAAGAAATATAGCATATTTTACAAGAACACACACGCACTCACAGAGTGATTGCACAGGACATTGCATCTTGACGACAACTGTCCGGGAATTAAATCGAGCAGACGTAGGGATTTTACAAACCATCGCAGAAAGTACGTCTTAAGAGAATTACTTCTGCCTTTTCTATACCAAAATATGACGTGGTTATATTACGTTGTTACACACGAAATGTCGACTTTTTACATCGTAGAGATTAATGCTAAAAGTGTAAGATTTTAAAATGTAAACTATTTGGTGTCTGCGGCAATAGGCAACCTTGCGTTATGTGTCAGCTTCGAATGCCAAAAACAACCAGTTTGTTTTTGTCCTCGTCGGTGGCAAATATTTTGTTCTCTTTATATCATAGAGAATAACGCTATAAGTGAAAGACTTACTAATATGGTAGCCTTTGTAAATAGAGAAATAGTTCTTTATTATGAGAAGTTTTGAGTCTTTATTAGCAGAGGTTTCTACCCAAGAAGTTAGACTCATTTCCAAAAACGCTTTTAAATTAAGAGATCCTTTCACTCAAGCTACCGTTAACATCAACAAAGCATTTACTGTAAATATTTCAACAGTGAGACTCTTTCGGTGTTGGTTCAATATAGTAGGTCCCGAAATATGGATACCAATCATAAACCAGTTCTTAATGGTGAAGAACCATCGATAGCAGTGGCCAACAACACACCATCAGTGGTTCGAGGACCTTAATGAAAGTTTAGGACGATATAACCGACCATTTCACGTCATGTTTAGGCTATAGAATTGGTTGAAAAGTTGGAAAAATGGGCCCAACATGATCTGAATGAAATGTCACACGACAATTCAAGACCCTCTTAACTAACAGTGTCTAAGAGAAATCGGATATGATGTCTTGCAAGATCCTTCTTAATCACTGTCACTTCTTGTACATATTATTATCTTTTCAAGCGTTTTGTACTTCTTATCCGTAATGAAAGGTTCAATGATATGCGAGCTATAATTAGTGCTTTCACTGAATTTGGGACCACTAAATCAAATGGATTTTTCAAGATATGTTTTTCCATACTTGGAAGAAAGTTCAGTAACATCACACACACTTATATATACATATGTATATATTTATGTATGTGTGTCTTGTTATTCATTCGATTGAAACTGTCGCGTGACCAACATCATTTGGCAGCATGTTGTGTGAGGAGTGATTGATAAAAAAATAGAAAAAAAGGGTGATCAATAAAAAGTTACTTTTTTCACCTTTCGTTGTAAAACTAAAAAGCTCGAGTTTTGAAAAAAAAATTACAAAAATAAAAAAAACCAAGCGTGAAAGCAACCAGACACAATTCAGGCACCAATATAATATAAACTTAGATTGCAAATTGAACCTTTCCACTAAAACCCATTTTGGCGATGAACGTTGGAAAAGAAGAATAATCTTTGGATAGATATAATAATGAGTGGGTGTTTGAATTTTCAGCCCTGTAGCTCCATTGGTACGACCTGTACGCAGGATACATACATAGCCAGTCAGAGAGCCAGACCAACTCAAAAACTGAAAAAAAACTTTTTGTAACCGTTTTGGATGATATATATATATATATATATATATATATATATATATATATATATATATATATCAATAATTCTACTTTATTTTAAAGTTAATTTTCTAAAGAGTAGCGTAGCAGGAAAAAATTTAAATTTGACATTTTATATTAGATTAAAAGTGCTCGATGTATTATTTATACAATTATGAGCAGTATTTGAAATTAACGCAAATAGAAATAGATATTAGATAGTAATAATATCTATTTGGGTTAATTTCAAATACTGCGTTCAATTGGGAATTTTTAACGTAATTAGATTAATGCTAAATATCATTCACTCTTGAAAAATAGATCTACCATGAAACACGTGTCGGGTGTTTCCTTTCTTCAATCTATTGCATGTGTATACATATATGAGTGTGTGCGTTTCTATGATTTTTTTTTCGAAGTCTGTATTGCTCTAGTTTAGTTTTAGTGTATTTTTACTAACAAGTTTGGCAACTATGTTAGTTAGTCTCTGCTAGCTCCTTGATCTGTTTCGAACAAGATTTCAGCAGGACAGAAAAATACTTCCTTTGATACGTTTGAATTTTTTTCCCCGATTTTTAGCATCCAGAACCACAAACCCATGCCTGAATATATGCCTTGTGTTGATGACAATAAAATTTAGTTCTACTTGCGAAAAAATCCGCTTTTTAACCTGCAAAATCGAACTATAAAAGCAAAACGTCCGTTTGTGCGAATATTTTTAAGCAGAACTATATATATATATAGAGAGAGATATAGTAGATGATAGATTCGCTACTCAAACACGTTCATGTTTCTACCCTCCTTGGGCCTCTTCAAGCGAAGATGTTTGCCTGAAGTTTCGACTTATCCGCCTGAAGAGGCCCAAAGAGGGCAGAAACATAAACATGTTTGTGTAGCGAATCTACTTTCTAGCTCCACTTTAAACCAACTCGATACTTGGAGTTTAAACTTATATGTATCGAGCACGCTACGAAAAAAACCCATCACATATCAAACATTGCCTTATATTATATTAATATTATGCTATATTGCAAACCTGATTTGTACTATATATACATATATATATATATATATATATATATATATATATATATATATATATATATATATATATATATATAATTAATAAGCCAAAATAAATGCTTGTCTATCTCCGTAGAAACGATGTCAAAGATAAGAATAAAGCACATGCAAATATTTTCGGAGCAAAACCAGTGGGTGGGAGTTAGTTTTTTAAGATTACAATGCGGACGTACCGACAATCACATTAACATCTTTTAAATATCTCATGGCTGACAAACGGAGCTTTTTCGTTTCTTCTGCTCACGGTACTCTTGCTCTCCATCTCCCAAATAACAAAACGTTAATGGCGGGAGTGTTGAGAACCAAAAATACCGAAACACGTCAGCCTGCTAACATCTTTTTTTTTTTTCTTTCTTTTTTTTTTTGCGCAAATAATTTTACCTTGGAAATAATGACTGCCATGTGAATGAATGAAAGAATATGTATATTTATAAATGCACGCACAGACTCACATAAACAAACACACACACGCGCACAAAAACATGTATCTATCCATCTATCTATCTATCTATCTATCTATCTATCTATATATATATATATATATATATATGGAAGAAAATGAAACTGACGAATTAGATGACATCATTACTGGTTTTCTCTCCTGGGATTAGTCAAATTTTCTTTTCATATCCCTCTATCTCTGTCTGTCTCAGTCTCTCTCTCTCTCTCTCTTTATATATATATATATATATATATATATATATATATATATATTTGCAATTTTGTTGTTACTGATCAGTTTCACGCTGTCATTGAGATCAACGGATAACTTTTTTTCTGCTCACTTCTTTACGTTCAACTAGAGTTGCTATATATATATATATACATATATATATATATATATATATATATATATATATATATATATATATATATATATATATAGTCTTTCTCTGTCAAATGTTATATATTTACGTTTCACCTCTCTCATATCTATCTGTCAGTCTGTATATTCATCTCTGTTTATTTCCTTCGTCGTTCAAGTTCATCCGTCTCTATCCGATTGTTTTTTCTTCCTTTCCCTTTTTCCCCTCTCACGCTCTTTATATCTATCTATCTATCTATCTATCTATCTATCTATCTATCTATCTATCTATCCATCTATCTATCCTGTACGTTTAATTATAGCTCGCACATCCCATTCGTGTCTATTTATATGTCTATCTCAAGCTGCTTTTTTTTGTATGTCAGTTGTTGATATCAATCAATTTCTCTATTTTAAGATGTACGTATCTGTCTTTATCTATTAGAATAAGTTTTTTTTCATAATCAACATTTATTTTAACACACAAATATTTCCAACATAATCTTCGTTGTCAATGCTCCTAATTCACCAGCGAATAATAATCACAGGGATCGAAAATAACGAAAAGTTATGTCCGTAACATTCTTTAACGAGATAGCTGAAATATCATACCTTTCCACTAATAATTTAAAGTATAATGATAGCTATATGACCATTCATCGAAGAAGCCACAGGTGTCGAAGTTTACAAAATTTGCCCTGCACGACCCGTCCTTAGCAAAAAAAAAACAGCAACATGCTTCAGTGGCTTTTTTGGAAGAAGAGTTGTAATTGGGGATGAGAAGTGGATCCTTTAACACAATGTTAAAGTGTCGTCCTCATTGGCTCAGTCTCAATGATAGACTTGTGTCACAGCCAAGAAGCAACAAGCATTTTTGTCTCTTTAAAATTAATCCCTTGTTCCGCCAGAAGTTCAGTGGGAGATTCAATTTACAGTGTAAGCTTCTGCTAAATTGGTTCCTTAGTTTGTGTCCTGGCAGCTTCCACTCTTGACCATTTAAAAATCTATACTTTATAATAGCCAGCACCCAACAAGTAGCGAGAGAAGTAACTTATTCATTGATCATCCCTCTTCTTCCGATTTTCTAATTGATCACCCCCATGCTGCCAGAAGACGTTGGTCTCATGACGGTTTCTATCGGGTGACTAACCAGATTTGTTTGTTGTATAGTCATGGGCTACTTTATCTATTTTCTGGGACTAGCATGGCTGTTTCCAATAAATTAGCTAGACTAGGATTTTCAGAAATGAATCGGAAAAATTTGTTTTCTGATTCACCATTCCAGTCTTGGAGGCCAACGCCTAAAAAACTAATTTCTTCATCCATACACGAATATGGCATAATTCCAAAACTCATCGTCCTGACTCTCTGACTGCCTGTGTGTCTGTGGGACTATGGATCTCTTTTTCTCTCTTTTCTCCCCCATCTCTCTCCAACCTCTCTCTCTCATTGCAGTTTCTATCCCTCTCCCTTTCCTCTTTCCCGTTTCTTTCGACCCCCTCTCTCTCTCTTCACCCACCATTCTCTCTTTTTAATTATTTATTTTCTCTCTCTTTCCTGCCTTCTCTCTGCGTCACTCTCTTACACTCTTTGCAGTTACTTTTTAAATCTTGCTCTCTCTCTCTCTCTCTGTCTCTCTCGATTTCCCTCTCTATTTCTTTTCACCAATCTTCTCCCCTTTTCTCTCTACGACCCACCTCTTTTTCTCTTATAATTGATTATTTTATCTCTCTTTCTCTTCTCCTGTCCCCCCCTCTCTCTCTCTCTCTCACACACACACACACACACACACATATTTTGCAGTTTCTTCTTCTATCTCTATCTTTCCTCACGTTCTTTTTTCTTTCATTTGTTGTCCGATCTCGATATTAATTAAGCTCAACTTAGGGCTGAATGGAAGGAAATATGACGGTGGGAAGACTGTGTAACGCCAATCTGATAAGGGGGAGGCTCGTTCCTTTTTTTCTCTTCCTTCTTTCTCTCTCCTTAATCTCTATCTTTTTTCTTTTAAATAATCATCTCTATTCTTCCATCCAGTTTCTTTATTCTCTCTCTCTCCCCTCTCTCTCTAATTCCTGTTCCTCCTTCTGTCTTCTCTCTCTTTCTCAATCGACTTCTTTTCCTCTCATTGACTGTCTTGTCCACCCCACTCTCTCTCTCACACGCACACAGACACAGATACACACACACGCGCGCGCACACACACACACACACACACACATTCTTTCTCTCTCTCTCTCTCTCTCTCTCTCTCTTTCCCCTTTTTCTATCATGTTTTAGTCATTGTCAGGTATGTGGTGGGACTCACCTTTCTTGAAAGAAAACAAGAAACCCCAGCAAAACGACAAAAACCATTAAATACAAACTCCTCAACTTTATTTCTTCTTCTTTTTTGTTGGTTTTGAGTGATTCGTCAGAATTTCCATTAGTTTCATCAACATTTCACTTGCATGATTATCTCCCTTCATTTCATCACCCCCGGGGATGCCAATTTTGGTTTTTCTTTTTTACCAATTTTTGCGAAACTGGAACTCATTCCCAAATTCGAAAAATATAAAAAAAATCAGCATCAAAATTGGCAACACAGCATCACCTACTCTTTTCTGCTTTCTTTCTTTCTTTCTTTCTTTCTTTCTTTCTTTCTTTCTTTCTTTCTTTCTTTCTTCTTTTCTTTCTTCCATCCTTTGTCAGTCTTCAATTGCTTTCTTTCTCTCTCACATTCATTCTTCCTTCTTTTTATTTTTTCTTCCTTTCTGTGTTCGCCAGTCTTATTTCTTCCTTCCTTTCATTTTCTTTGCCAGTTTTCACTTTCTTTCTTTCTTTCTTTCTTTCTTTCTTCCTTTTTCCCTTTCATTCTTTCTTTTTTCCTTCCTTCCTTTCTTTTTTTTGTCAGTCCTCAAATTATCTCTGTCTTTCTTATTGTCCGCTAGTTTCCTCCTTGATCCATCTTCCTTTTCTTTTTGCTATCTATCTATCTATCCCGATCAATCATCTATCTATCTATCCCGATCAATTAATTATCTATCTATCTATCTATCTGTCTATCTATCTATCTAGTTAACAATTCATTTATTTCTGTCCATTCCTCTCCTGTTTTCTTTCCTTCTTTGTTTGGTTTATTACTTCATTTTTTTTTGTTCATTCTAATTATTTTCCTTCTTCACACCCCCTTCTTTTTCTTTTCTCTTTTCCTTCACTCGTTTCTTG